>CM040467.1:2178871-2228871 GCA_022758105.1 Pangasianodon gigas
CTTAACTCTAGATCCCAACCTTAATTGGAAACCTTAACTCTAGATCCCAACCTTAATTGGAAACCTTAACTCTAGATCCCAATCTTAATTGGAAACCTTAACTCTAGATCCCAACCTTAATTGGAAACCTTAACTCTAGATCCCAACCCTAATTGGAAATCTTAACACTAGACTAGGGCTAGGGTTAGCCCTGTCATTGGTTGGTTGCCCTATTGTGTTCATCTGTTCTGTGTTAAGTCTTTGATTAGTTCATCTATTTGCACCCTGTTGTTTCTTAGTATTTCTCAAAATCCTGATGGTCCTTGATTGTTTCATGCATTTCTGAGGGTTGATTTTTCTGATTCTTTGTTTTCAGATTTTTCCAACTCATGCCTCTATTCTCATTGCTTACTGTAGATTATTCTAAGACAATCAATCCCACTTGTGTCCTGCCTTCACTCACCACACATTACAATTGATATAAATAATGAACATCTACAAGATCGGGTTGTGAAAAATGGGACAGAACTTTATAAGACTGCCAGGAAAATACAGTATTATCCCTAGAGTAGCTAAGAGCAGGTCTGAGGAGCACATTTTGGAACCAAAAAAGGGTTCCACTCAGATCTCCAGCACAGATGATTCTTTTACCAAAAAAAAATAGAAACAGAGTACAAAAAAATTGGGAGAAAATTGTCTTGCACCCGACCAAAATAGTAACACACCATCATCAATCATAGAATTACACTAGTCTCATCAAATTGATGATAATAATAATAATAATAATAATAATAATAATAATAATAAAATAAGAGCTACAAGCAGCGATTAAGGGGCCAAGCACTTTCTGACCCAACCTCTTAGCAACGGATGAAGACCAAAAGCCATTGGGACAATCAGCGCTTGTTCCCAAGGCATTATACTAAATTTGAAGGCAAAAGTTCAGGCCGTTGCTGAGATACTGCCCCACTTCCTGTTTAGTAGCCCTTCCAAGTTGCAAATGAACTTGCTTGAAAAGCTTGCTTGTTAACATCAGGTCATGTTGCTAAACATACATGCCCAGTTTGGTGACAACGCAAAAAAGAATTGCTTAGAAATGGCCTCACTTCCTGTCTGGACTGATCTCTCGAGGCTGTGAGCCATATTTCATGACGGTTGGTCAAAACTTGTAGGAAAATAAATGAAAAAAGGTCAAAATGGTGGAAAATCCAATATGGCAGAAATTAACAGCATCTGTTGGACTAGCCATGACTTAAAGAAGCGTTAAAGAACTTTGCCCTGTTGTGGGCTCTAGAGTGCTTGAGTGGCATACACCAAAATTGCGGTGTAGGTGGCTGAGACTGTCCTCTATCACTGTCCCTAATTTCCATGTTTTCTTTCCTCCTTCTTTCTAAGGAAGCTTCCTCTCGTTTCTGTACGTCTATTAGAATTTTTACACATAGTTTTACAAATTATTTGTAAAAGCCACTTCCTGAGGGGAAAAGAGAGAGAGAGAGAGAGAGAGAGAGACAGAAAAGAAGTAAAGATAGAGAAAACAGAGGGTCTAAAAGAAGAACGAGAAGGAAGAGAAGGAGAGATGCAGAGAGAAGTTTAGTGTGAAGTTGACATTTGCTGTCACTTCTGCTCAGAACATTCAGTCCTCAGTAACTGGCAATCACAGCGTGTGTGTGAGTGCATGCGGGTGCGTGTGTGTGTGTGTGTGTGTGTGCGCGTGCGTGTGCGTGCGTGTGCATGCAGTTCTGCTCTTCATCAGTCCGTCGGCGTAAATGTGTCCCCATGGCAACCGCTCCGAAGGACAGGTGCTCATGCTCATGTTTTAGTTCGGAGTAAAGTAAAGCTGTCAGTAGGAGAAACAACAGAAATAAAGACAGACAGACAGACAGATAGAGAGAGAGATGAAGACAGTCATACTACCAAAATGCGCTCACATAAAAATTGACATAGACGTTTAGTTTATTAACGCTGCGGTTCAACACGCAAACACCTGCGACGCTAGTAAATGCGCGAGATGCAAATTGCGATTTAATTGCTAATGTGAAATGGTGGAAATGATCAGAATGCTCAGGACTGAAGAGAAAATGGAAGTTCAGTATCAAAGAGATTTATGTATTAATACAGTAAATTGGGTTCTTTTTATCCATTTATAGTTACATTTAATGTTGTGGAACGCCTGTGAAACAAGATAGTTCCTGTTATTACTTACATTATAGCAGATTAAAACACTCATTCCCTCAACAGTCTCTCTTTTTCTCTTTAAGTTAAAAAGACAAAAATGCAGCTTGTTGTGATACTGATAAACCGTAAACTCCGAAGCGCTCCGTCTCTACAACTTTCCTGTGGTGGAAAACTTAAAGTTACATATTTACCTCTGACTGTTACAAAGAGCTGAGACTTCTTCCAAAAAAATGCTCTTTACAGAAAACTTCACCATATCAACAATTACACACATTTTTATTCTGTTAACGTGGAGCATCCGCTGTACAAGTGCCTGTGTAGGTTGTTACTATTAAAAATATATATAATGTATTAGAGCAAGCGCATTAATATAAACCTGTGATTTGTCTTGCAGCGAAACTAATGTCAGAGCTGAAGAAATGAATCACCTACTGACCGATCGAAACAGAGACACAGCATTGTGGTAGACTGCTGTTATAAATAATGAATAGATTATGAATAAAGAATTCTGTGAGAACAGAACCTTAACATAAAGACATTTATACGTTAATGTACAGAGAGGAAATGATCTCACACGGTCCCGCAGGTCGTGCGATTCCCCCTCAGACGCATGCGTATGGAGAAGAAAAGTGCACTTTGCGTATTGCCACTTACGTGGTGCATAAAAAAAAACAAAAAACGTGCATTTAGGCTCATTGTCTAGTTTCATTAATAACAGGCAAGGTCCATCAGCAGTGCGGCCTAATTACTCTTGGAAACAGGCACAAAAAGCTTTATACATCAGGACCTGATATATAAAGTGAGATGGAGAGGCAGAAACTCGGTAATAAAGAAAAAAAAAATGGAAGGAGAGAGAAAGAGAGACAGAATAACAGAGAGATGGAGTAAAAGGGAAAGAGGAAGGACTCTGAGAAGGACTGTAACTCAAAATAGCTCAAATCAATTCAAAAGATTTTTTTTAGCTCCCATTCCCACCTGTCTCTCTCTCCCTCTCTTTCTCTCTCTCTCTCTCTCTTGCTCTTTCTCTTTCTATCTATCTTCCTATATATCTCTTTCTTTCTTCTGCTCTGTGTCTTTTGCTCAGTAACCTATACTGTATATAGAAAGAGAGAGAAGGGAAACTGCAGTGGATCCCACTCCTCTAATCTCTCTCTCTCTCTCTCTCTCTCTCTCTCCAGAGCACGGAGCAGGTCGCAGCTTTTTGCCGAAGTCTTCATGAGATGAACCCTTCGTCGGAAGCAGCTTCGTCTTCATCCTCTTCCTCACTTCCTCGTCAGCTCTCGGATGCCGATAAACTGCGCAAGGTCATCTGTGAGCTCGTGGAGACCGAGCGCACCTACGTTAAGGTGTGTGTGTGTGTGTGTATAATATTCAAATTTTTAAAAACAAATGTTCAGAAAAGCGTTAGCCGTATCCTCGAGAGACTGCAGCTATGAATCTGGAAGTCACGATTGCAAAATTAAGCCATGCTGTCTGAGTGGGAGGGGTATACTGTCTCTCCCTTGTCAATCACAATGACACTAGCCAATCGTGGGCGTCTGTGAGCTCATGTATGCAGAAGGGGGTAGATAGCGCTTTAGTCTGATTGCATTACGCCGCTCTGGGAAGAGTGGGAATTGGTATTTAGTCACCTACAAATTACAGTATAAAAAATGAGTATTAAACAAAGCATGTCAAATGTGATTTGTAAAGAGTAAAACACACCAGGATGTGCTGTTATAGTAAAATATTCACTGATGGGGTGGTGTGATGTGGCCCAAGGCGAAGCACAGTTACCGTTACCACCTAGAAGTTTATTTATTTTCCATTAACAGCATGTCTTAAGGTGTTTTATTCCTCTTATACCACAGCCATTTGCCAACAATGATTTTTTTAATTAATTGAAGTATAATGATGTACTCTTTATCTGTTTATAGTTACATTTCATGTTGTGGAACGTCCATGCAACAAGTTAGTTCCTGTTCTCACTTACGTTATAGGTTATTGCAGCTATAAACAGTCGTTCTTTCACCAGCCTCTCCTTTTTTTATATCTCTTGAACACAAAAAAATGCAGCTTTCTACATTACCGAGAAATTGCAACATGTGAACACTGGAGACTCCTTCCGTGTTAAAGAAACTGTTAAATAAACATCTGTATAAACTATGCATTTTTCTTTGTTAAATAACCGCACATTTTTAAAAAGCTCTTTCTTGTTAGTTTTAGATTAAGTGGAGCAGCTGCCATACAAGTCCATACATGTTTCTTTTACTTTATAATTAAGGAATTAAATTACATTAAGTAATTAATACTTGAATGGAATTTTGAAAGATTTTTGACAAACCTCTGTGTGTGTGTGTGTGTGTTTTCAGGATTTGAATTGTCTTATCGGGAGATATTTGACTCCTCTGCAGAAGGAAAGCTTTCTCACCCAGGATGAGGTAACAACACACACACACACACACACACACACACAAACTACAGTGGGTGGTAAGAAGAAGACAGTGTGTGGGTGTGTAAAGAAGAAAAAAAGGGAGTGTGTGTGTGTGTGTGTGTGTGTGTGTGTGTGTGTGTGTGTGTGGGCGAGTGAAGTGCTATGTTGAGCACTGTGTGGGATCACACTGGCACACTGGCAATAAAATACAGATGTGTCCATAAGTGTAACACAGACACACACACACACACACACATTCTCAGGATTTGGTTTCCTCACCTCAGGAAAACGTTTTATTTTACCAATTTCGTCTCATATTCTCACAATTATGGCTGACTATGAGGACATAGAAATAACAAAAGTTAAGCTGTAGCTAGCATAATTATACTCGCAAAACCGAGGATAAAATATTCTCTTAGTTACAATTGCCAGTAAAATTGTTTGTTAATCTATTTGCCATATTGAAGAATGCTAGCTAGCTAGTTATCTGATTTAGTTATCTAGTGAGCTACAGTGCAAACACATATTTCAATGTTTTAGCCAGCAAACACTGATATTTCATTGTTAAGTCGGTTTATTTTTGAATAACTGACCAGTGGTTGAAAGAAACGCAGACAGACGCATTAGCGTAGCAATGACAGAAAACGGTGACTGATTAGCGTAAGCAAGTAATCAGTTCTTTTCAAACAGAACAGTGCGATAAAATTAGATTTTTGAAAGATGTCAGTATTACATTGGTATTTATTGGTAAATATTTGTTCATGTGGTGAAGACATGTCCTGATATGAAATTTTGTTCTGACTTTAGCAGGAGAAGGCTATGATTAGCAAAGTTAGCCAACTAGCAATAACCTCCTGTGGTAAATTTAGCTAGTTACATAAATTAGCCTTGCCAGTTATTTTGTTTTTCTTTAGTTATTTTGTCTGCTGTAGAAACACTTTTCATCTTTAAATCTTTAGTATTATGTAACTTCACCTCCTTGTCAATTATAAATCCACAGGCTTATGGCTGAAGCGAATCAAGTTTGTTCTTTGCATGTTAGCATTGTAAAACTGACTTTAGGTGATCCTAAAAATGAGTAAAATGAAACTGTTTACTGTGTTGAATGCTTGATTTGGGGTGTGTGTGGTGTGTGTGTTTAAGCTGGATGTGTTGTTCGGGAACCTTCCGGAGATGCTGGAGTTTCAGGTGGAGTTTTTGCGCACGCTGGAGGACGGAACGCGACTCGTCCCTGACCTCGAGAAACTGGAGCGAGTCGATCAATTCAAGGTGAGAAACGAGACTCATAGTATAAGTATTCTATGTTGATAATAAAGCATAGAGGAACATATTTAATATGTTCAGCCTGATGGCCGTTGATGGCCATCAGTCAGCTTGGTCTGGGGTTTTTATCCACCAGTCAGACCGAACACAAGTTAAATTTGGGTAGCATGTTTACTTAGCAATATGTTGTTCTTACGAGTAATATTTTGTGCAAACTTGTAAGTTGGAGATGTACGTACATAGTAGCTAATGTGAAGCGCCAGGTATACAGCAGTACCTGATGCTAAGATCCATATTTGGACATCACATTATTTTCACAGCAATGTTAAATAGCTATATGATGTTCAACATTATTACGCACTTGTTGCCTGTCATGTGTTTACTGAATCAACTTAGCAGTCTCACCACTATATTACTCATTAGCATTTAAAGTTGAAGGTTACCTAATATTTTTCACGTTAGTTACCAAGTAGTTACATGTCAAATTTGCAAAGTATGCACCAAATATTACTTCCAAGCACTTCATTGTTACATATAAAATTCCGAATAATTATCGTAACATGGCACCAAATATTGCTGTAGAATCCTGGTGGTTTTGCACGAAATATTTATTTGCAGTTGCCACATACCTAGCTAGTAAATGCTACCATCTTAACGTAATGTACAATAAAGTGCTGCCTGAATTTAACTGGCAAGAAGCCAGTTCATGTAAATTGGAAACAACATCAGGAAGCATAAATAGACTTTAGTTTTACTAGCACTTGATCTGTTTTGTGCTAAAATCATCTAAATGAATATTAACAAAGCGGGAAACAAGCTAGCTAGCTAATTTTGGTACAACGTTCCCTTAACGTCACATCACACCAGAACTGCCCATAATTGCCTGGTTTTTACTCAGCGCTAGCAAAGAAAATAGCGAGGCAAAAAAATCTGACATGAGCGTTGATATGAGATGTTAATTAACACTGAGTGTGAGGTAAAAAAAAAATCAAAAACAACCGTTCTTGGTAGGACCCGAGAGTACAGTATATAACCTTCTCTCTCTCTCTCTCTCTCTCTCTCTCTCTCTCTCTCTCTCTCTGTCACTCTGTCTCTCATTCTTCCAGAAAGTACTCTTCTCTCTCGGCGGTTCGTTCCTTTATTACGCCGATCGCTTTAAGATCTACAGCGCTTTCTGTGCAAGTCACACTAAAGTCCCCAAAGTCCTGGTGAAAGGTAATACCTCTCAGTTTTTCTCTCTGTCTTATTCTACATCTTTCTATTAAACACACACACACACACACATTAGCACTCAACCCCACGCCCCCTCCTTTTATAGGGCGCCAATACTTTTGTCCTACTCGAATGGCTAGTCTTATTTGTGTTAATTTATGGATTGGTGTTTTCTTTCAAGTCAATAAGATGAAATGACTGAGTTTCAAAAAGGTTTCATTAAATTTGTGTTTACTTGAAATAAATAAGTGATTTTATAATCTCCTAATTGTGTGTGTGTGTTTGTGTGTGTGTGTGTGTGTGTGTGTGTGTGTCTAGCAAAGACGGACCCAGACTTTAAGGCGTTTCTGGATGAGAGGAACCCGAAGCAGCAGCACTCGTCCACACTCGAGTCATATCTGATTAAACCCATCCAGAGAGTGCTGAAGTACCCGTTGCTGCTGCGTGAGCTTTACACACTCACTGACCCCGAGAGTGAGGAGCACTACCATCTGGACGGTAACTGTGTGTGTGTGTGTGTGTGTGAGTGTGTGTGTGTGTGTGTGTGTGAGAGAGTGAGAGAGTGAGAGAGAGAGAGCGAAAGAGAGGTATTATGAGATACATTTGTTGTCAAGTGCTGAAGTCTGAAAATGTGTGTGTTTGTGTGTGTGTGTGTGTGTGTGTGTATGCAGTGGCGGTGAAGGCCATGAATAAAGTAGCCAGCCACATTAATGAGATGCAGAAGCTCCATGAGGAATTTGGTGCTGTGTTTGACCAGCTCATCGCAGAACAGACCGGCAACAAGAAAGAGGTGTGTGTGTGTGTGTGTGTGAGAGAGAGAGAGAGAGAGGGAGAGAGAGAGAGAGATAACTCACAGGAACTCACACCTCACACACACACACATAGTGTTACTGAAAAAAGATGAGTAACTAGACTGTGATTGCAGGTAGCTGATCTTTCAATGGGAGACCTGCTGCTACACACCACTCTGATTTGGCTCAATCCTCCGTCCTCACTGGGAAAATGGAAGAAGGAGCCTCAACTCGCCACCTTCGGTACATCACACACCCCTGCTCTGATGATCGGTGTACTTTTTATCCGTTTATAGCTACATTTAACGTTGTGGAACATCTTCAAAACAAGTTAGTTCTTGTTACTCTGGGTTACAGTTTGCAAATTGCTGTGCTTTAACAACAGTAAAGCACTTCGGGAAGTGCTCTCATAGGAAAATAATCAACTCTGCTTTGCGTAGGGCCGCAACACGCTCCCCCAAGGTTGATTATTTTCCTGTAACAGCACGCCCCCAAGTGTGTTGTTATTTATTTACATACTGTTGCATTCTGTTGCAAACACACACAACAAAAAAAAGAATATTTGTATATCTGCTACCTCCTGTAACATTCTGCTCCTCGATCCTTTCATTAGTGGTGTTTCATTGTCTTCTTGCTTTCAGTGTTTAAAACGGCCGTTGTTTTTGTCTGCAAAGACGGCTCCAAACAAAAGAGGAAAATGGTGAGTCATTCCCTTGTCTCTCTATCTCTTTCTCTCTGTCCTTTTCTCCCAGCTTCATCCCGCTCTTTTAGTCTGACACATAATAATAATACAAATTATGAGGGGTGCCTCACACACAATGTTATCTATCTATCTATCTATCTATCTATCTATCAGGGTGGATCACAACGTGGATCAGTATCAGGTGAAGACAGAGACCCGTTCCGTTTCCGTCACATGGTCTCTACTGATGCCCTTCAAGTTCGAACCCTGACTGGTGCAGGTAACACTCTGTGACCACACTGCTCACACACACACACACACACACACGTAAGCACAGTGCACAGTTTCCAGAGGAACAGGACTTTTCAGACGAAACTGCAAAGTAAACTGTAAAGACTTTTGTCTAAATTGTCCTGTTTCTCTGGCTTCACTTAATTTTACTGCTTACACTACAAATTCCTAAAGTATATGTGCACGCACCAGTCACTTTATTAGGAACACCTGTACATCTGCTCAACCATGCAATTAGCCAATCATGTGGTTAGAAAAAAAAAGTGATCTCAGTGACCGTGACATGATTGTTGGTGGCAGATGAGCTGGTTTGAGTATTTCAGAAACTGCTGATCTCCTAGGATTTTCACACACAGCAGTCTCTAGAGTTTAAACAGAATGGTGCGGAAAACAGAAAACATCCAGTGGTCGGGAGTTCTGCGTGTAGGAAACGCCTTGTACATGTGAGAGGTCAGAGGAAAATGGCCAGACTGGTTTGAGCTGACAGGAAGGCTACAGTAACTCAAATAACCACTCTTTATAACAGTGGTGAGCAGAAAAGCATGTCAGAACACACACCATGTCAAACCTGAGATCACATTTTTTCCCATTCTGATGTTCGATGTGAACATTAACTCAAGCTGTTGACCTGTTTTTGCATTATTTTATGAATTGTGCTGAGTGGATAATTGCATGAATGAGCAGGTGAATAAGTGTTCCTATTAAAGTGGTCGGTGAGTGTGTGGCATAGTGTGCATTTGCCTTACAGATGGTGACAGTGCTGCAGTGTGTGAGATCATCCATGTGAAATCTGAGTCGGAAGGAAGGCCAGAGAGAGTGTTTCACCTGTGCTGCAGGTCAGACCACTGGTGACTGACACACACCTTGTGCTCACAAATGACAAAAAAAAACAACACACAAACACACCTACTTACATTAAAGTATATTAGTTGGTAGGCTGAGTCTCGCTTTCTGTTTTCGAGTTGATCAATCCCTGACTCGGATTTGCTTCTGAGGCACAGTTGATGAAGGACTTTCTGTTTCTCTGGAGACTTTGTGTACTGTGCACAATATTTGCTATAACTTCTGTTTATTTTTACTACTGTTCTGTGCTGCCTTGACAAGTCTGCCTTCTCTTGGAAGTTCTGTGCCAAGGAATGATGATAGGAACGTTCTCAAACATTGACCCACAGCTTGAATTCTGTGCACCTCATGGCCTTTAACTCCCTCCCTCCCTCACTCACTCACTCACTCACTCATGTGTACTACAAATCTGCTACTAAACTGCTAAACTGTTCCGATGGTTGACTTGATTATTTAATATTCAGGCTGACTGCATCATCTACTGATTGATTCATTCTGTTGGCAACCTAGGTGCCTGAGGTTGGAAGATGTATGTCAAATGCCATAAATGAAAATGCAGTGCTTTCCAGGAATTTTGAATAACACCCCCTACATTCAGCAGAAATGTTGATTACAGAGAGTTCTTGTTGAAATTGATCCACCTCTCAGCTGGTTTATGGGAAAATACCAGCAATTTGAAATATTTCCCAGCTAAAGATGTTACACCCACTGACCTGGAGTTAGTACAGCTGTCATTCATTCATTCATTCATTCTTCCAATTTTCCTGGTGGGGGTTGCAGTGACACTAGGCTGAGAAGGCCACATATAGGTCTAGTCTGTCAATCACATGCCTGCTACCCAACAGGCATTGCACCAGACCCCCAGCTTTCTTCTTGCAGGTGGTGAGCCCACAAGAAGGCACCATGTCACCATTGAACCTGACCAGGTTACGTGGGTGGCCCAGTCACCAGGCAGTCACCTGTGGGCACTACCCCAGGCCTGGCTCAAGGGGTGGGTCCTGGTATCCTTAATCCAGGCATGTTTCACTTAGTCTGTTTTGTACCTTTCATGGAGGTCTTTAGGATTGCTTTTTGTCAGACATCTCCCCTCATATAGATTCAGCAAGGGTTGCCCTACAGGGAGCATTAAGCCCGGGGGTCACACTCTGTCACATAGCCCTGAGGTATACCAGCCCCGGGCAGCTTGCAACTTGCAGGTTGAAACATGTAGGTACTTTGTGTGAAGCAGAAAATCTCAGTGAAAACCGAGGCAAGCTTCTTTGCAAGTGCCAGGTGAGATTCCAGCTGGATCGTTGGTTTTGAATAGCCTGAGAACATCTTTTTTCTTAATTATGATGGGGGTCATAGGGCAGATTATGGTGCAGTCTGTGCAGCACTTACTGAGAAAGTTGAGGCTGTTAATCTTTGTAAATTTTTTGATTGAAATGGTTTAAGCAACTGTTCTTTGTATCTTCTGGTGTTTTATTGATTTGAAAACTCTACAACTCAACAGTTTTGGTTATTGAAACACTGAGATAATCTGTCCTTACACCTGGCTTTTTGCTAACCTGATTTTGTTGTTAGGTTCTGTTTCAAATCTGCCTGATGATCTTTGCCTGTTGTTTATCCTCAACACATCTTGGACGAGACAGTGAGTGGATGGAGTGGATGAGTCCACATAGTCACTAGCAGCTTGTAATGATTCCCAGTCTGTGATGCTCAACCAGTTTTGGAGCATCCTAACTTTGTCAAATGGCCACATTTTGGCTGTAGTCCTGGTTGGTTTGACTCTTCGTCTGTTTATATTTGGATGCAGTCTGTGTCAGTGCATAGTCAGATTTGTTGAGGGTAGCACAAAGGAAGGAACAGAAGTAGTATAAAATGTTCTCCTAAGGCCTTTGGTAGCAGATCATTTGGATTTGAGTAGGTTATGGTTTTTTAAGACAGAAAGGAAAATTAGCCATAAATTACAAAATAGAGTTTGGCTATTGGATATCAATGGTTATATCTGTTCAGCCAATCACATGGTTGATTGCAGAGGAATGTTTGGTAGAAATGAGATGAACATTTGGGCAAGTCTGTGCCCTATTGGTGTAGTGATATCAGTGTCCCAGTTATTGGTTCTGTGTTGCCAGCTGGCTCTGATAAAATTAACCTGATAAGTCCACTGCTGTCAAGTCTCACAGAAAAAAAGGCTGTGGTAATAATTATTAATGCATATTCCTCAGATGAACTGAGTTTAGGTCTCATCAGGAGAGTACAAGAATTTGGCACCTACCAATTTGGTGCCAGTTTAATGTTGGGAAATTGGATCCTTAAAGCATCTTAGCACAAAATTTATGAGATGCTGGAGTGTTGTAAATGTGGTCTATACATTTTAAGACTGATTAAAAGCGAACTGAGGTCTGAATCTTCCTGCTTTTTGTCCTGCCTTTTGCTTGTGCCATCTCTTTAGTTCTCCCGAAAGCAAGAAGGACTTCCTGAAGACAGTGCACTCCATTTTAAGAGACAAACAGAGACGGCAGCTGTTGAAGACAGAAAGTCTTCCTCCCAGCCAGCAGTACGTGCCATTTGGAGGGAAGCGTCTTTGCGCTCTGAAAGGAGCTAGGCCCACTATGAACCGAGCAGGTACACGCACTCGTGCTAATCTCACCTGGTAGAATCACTCGTAGATTCACCTGCTAAAATTACCTGCTAACATGCTTTCCATTTGTGTGCAGCCTCTGCTCCAACACGTACTTTGGGTCGGCGCAAGCTAGTGCGAAACCGCTTTACCATTGACACGGACATTGTGTTCGACACTGACGCCGATGCTGACTCACCAGACTCCCAGACCTCCCTGCAGCCAGGCGACACAGACCGCTGGGTGGAGGAGCAGTTTGACCTGCAGCGCTATGAGGAGCAAGAGCATGCAAAAGAGACAGATTTACTGAGCGATGAGGATGGGGATGGCGACGATGAAGACCTCAGCCAGGAGCTAGAAGGACCCGTTTCGGCCATGTCACTGGAGGACGAGGAAGAGGAAACTAAACCTGAAGGCAAAAACTGCAAATCCCAGCATGCTTTGAGGCTGTCCCATCTTGGGAAGCAGTGTGCCATGTCCGTGGCCAGCGTAGATGAGCATTCGGTTATTGCCGATGAGGATGTGTGGGTGCGACGGGAGATGAGCAGTACTGAGAGCGATACACAGAATGAGTCACAGAGCTGAAGACTAGCCAACATTTCAGAATTACATGACAATAGAGTTTAGCTCTAACACCATATAGTAATAGACAGCTCACGTAAGGACTGATGAGTGGAATTCGGACAGAAAAAAGAGCCAGAAATGTAACGACCAGACTTTAGATACTTTAAAGGAACGACATTGAATACCTTGGGCAAGTGCTAATTCCTATTGAGCAGCACAGTCTTACTCTTGTGCTGCAAGTGCACACTTACGTTACTCTTTCTAGGGGAAAGTCAAACGAAGGCATGTTGAAAACAGGGCCAGAGTGCAAAAGCACTGCAGAGATTCTCTCCAGCACCACAAGTATAGGTGATAGGTCTAATACATAAACTCTCTTAACTAGCACTTTGGACGTAAGATTACTTCACCTGTGTCAAGACACTTTCAGTTATTTCAGGCGTCTTCTTTAAATTTACACCACCCAAATGGTAGGTGCGATTTTTTTTTGCCTTGAATATTTCCCAGATGGAGCATGAATATCTAGCCAACATCAGCTTGATGTGTGAAATGTACTATAACAAAACGTACAACCATAAACACTGTGTCGCATAAAGTGTGTGCGACACTGGCCAGTTAATAACATGTTTTTCCCAGTGGATTGACTACTGATTGACTGTAGGTGTGAATGTACGTGCATGGTGCACTGTGATGGACTGGCATCCCATGTAGGGTGTATTCCCACCTCGCACCAAGGGTTCCTGGGTTAGGCTCTGCGACCCTGATCAGGATATGAAAGATAATAATAATAGTACTGCATTCCATTTATATGGAACTGGAGGACTGCCAGAGTGTTTTTTTTCTCCTTTGGGACTAGCAGAGGATTCCCATTTGCTTGCTTCCTTAGCAAGTACCAATAGCAAAGTCGTCCCCTTGTGACCATGTCCACATATCTCCAGGCTATAAAATGCCCCTGCTACATCATGTGCATACTCTGGCCATCCTGTCAATGCAGGTGACCCAGGTTGACTTGTGGTCCAGAACAAAATGAAGTAGAACAGTAACCTTGGTTCTGCAGCAGACCTCAAAATTTTAAAAGGTGATGAAAGGATTACAGTGCTATTCTCAGCATCTTGACTCCTCTTCCTCAACTCTTCCACAAGAGGAGAAGGGAAAGAGGATGAGCTTGATGTAGCAGGGAACATTTACAGGCTGCACGCTTGAGGTCACGGTCACAAGGGCATGACTTTGCTCTTGGTACTGGACAAATAGGAATACTCCACTAGTTCCAAGGGTAGCTACTCTGGTAGTCCTTTCAGTCTTAAAACCTTGGTTACACACGTAACCTTCCATTCTACTTCCTTTCATTACAGACCACCAGGTATGTTGTGTTTGGAACTAATCTCCAAATCTTAAGACGTCCATAAAGTAATAGTATTTACAAAGTTAACAAAAATCAACTGATTACAGCAGTATATTCAACATCTTAAATCCAGTTCCTTAACTCTTTGGCAAGATAAGAAGGGGAAAGAGGATGAGGTCACGGTCAGAGGTGACGACTTTGCTATTAGTACTCGTTAAGGAAATGAGCAAATGGGAATACTCCACTAGTTCCATAGGAAACTGCCTGTCAGTCCAGAACGAAAGGCAATGCAACTGGGTTCTTTTTCAGTTTTTTTTTTCCAAAATCATTTTAAATAAGGGGGCAGTTGTAACAAATTAATTCATTGTGTTTGGTGGTACCATTGAAGAGCACTTCTAGGGGGCGAGTACACTGGTCACTGACGTGTGATTGCCTGGAGGAAAAAAAAAATAACAGTGTTGTGATGTCTTCCTTATTAGCGAATAAGACGCATGTTACCAGAATCAGAAAGAATCGTTTACGTTTTGAGGAATAGTTATTAGGAACAACACTATTTTTGAACGCTGAATTTGTGCTGGAACTTCTGAATTGTCAGAAATACGGTGGCATTGAGACGTGAAAAGTCCAAAAGTTCATTATATCATAATTCTTACTTGGGAAATTTTGAGGTATATGACCTCAGAGGTAGTTTTTCCACGTGTATGATTTGCTACAATTTCAGCAAAGCCTGAAAAATAAAAAATCTGAATCAGTTCAGTGGTGAATGATGTACAGAAATGCTACAGTCACAGAATCGTATGTCGTATGTCACAGGATGCTGTGATAATACACACATTCATCCGTGTTTTTTCCACTACAGGCTGTGGATGTATCCCGGGTGTGTGTGCTGTGCTCTGTCATACACTCAGTGGTTTATTCAGTATATTTATTTAGTTATTCATTTTGCACTAGCTACACAAGTCAGACTGCCAAATCGCTGCCACGTCCCAGTTTCTCCACTTTCGTTTTTTTTATTCTATTTGTTCCTTTCATTTCAAGCACCTATTGCTTTATATTTATTGTGTCAATCTATAGTCATGATTAGCCTTCTAAATATTATACTAATTTTAATAATATGTACAGACATGTTTTAGTAAGAGCAGTGTTTTTTTTAAGTTGTACATATTTGCTTTTTTTTTTCAAGTTGACATTTATAAGAAAGTGATCAGGTTTGAAACATTTGTACAGATATACATATACAGTATATACATAAGTACACAAATACACGTAAGGTAAAGGTGTAGGGGATCTTAATACGATTATGTAGCATTTTTGCAGTTTGTCAACAAAATGTCCCGAATCAAGACTGGATAAATTTACGGTATGATAATCATCCAAACCAATGCGTCACAGTATCCACATCCAACGTTAAATTTTCAAAGAAAACAACATATAAAGCCTATTTTAAATCGCTGATGCACGGAAAAGGCATATTTTTATATGTTAGATTTCTGCTAGCTAGAAATGCTCCAAAATACAGTTTTTATGCTATGATATGCAGTCTAGGAGACGTGACCTAAACAGCACAAATTTTCCGTTAGCCTGTAGGCGTACTATAGCAGGCTGTGCCCTTGTTTAGTTAAAATTTTAATTTCATGAACAGCCACAGAGACCCAAGAGTAAAAATATCACTCGAATACGAACTTTATTTTACAGTGGTAATACATTTTCATAACAATTTCATGGTCAGTACGGACATTTTTGCATTCGATTTACTAACCCAGTGCAACGCTGTGCTAATATACAGTACATGAAGATGTTATAAAAACAAACGCTACAAACGCTACAAACGTTAGGTGTAGCAGTCTGGTAAAACCCTTCACATGGTGAAATTTTGCCATGTCCTCCTATATAAGTAAAGCTGTAGCATTTTTAAAGTGAACAAAGAGAAAAGTACATGTAAACATTTCATTCTGGCTGCAGCACAGGAGCATCGCCGACATTTTGACAGTTGGTATCTGATGGATTAGGCTTATGTCCATGTTTCTCTGCCACATAGATATCCAGCAACTTGATCAAAGCGTGACATTCACCATAGCTTAGCTAGTGAGGTTTTAGACGTCTTTAGGCAGACTGACTGTTAAGAAAAGGCAAGGTTAGAAGGTAAATAAAAATTGTATTTTTGTTTTTATAAATTTGACGTGTTATAGGCAGAAAAAACAGTTTTGGTTGGTGATTGGTCAAAAACTTTTATTATTTATTAAATTTTTTTTTTTTGACCAAATGTTTTGGCTATAGCGAACACTGACAGGTTTTCCAGACTGTTAAGCATATCATAACAGACATATCAAACAACCAAAATGTTTAAAAAACATTTCACTAACCTCAGTTGTTAGGTAAATGTCTAATTTCTAAGACCTTTGGGTTAAATCCTTTTTTTTTTTTTTTTTTTTAAAGCATGTAAAATGCTGACATTTGAAGCACAGTGGCCCTCCAGGGCTTGAGCTTGACATCTTTCTTAACATTGACTCATTTATTTGATGAATCTTTCAGCAAAAGAAATTAATCCAAGCTGAGGGTTAAGGGTCTTGCTTAAGGTTCAACTTCCGCCATTTTGGTCAATAAACAGTTTATATCCCTTTATAGTAAAGTAAAATAAATTCGTCCCCCTGCACCTTTAGACGTTGTAGAAAGGCTTTTGAATATTAACATTAACTGTCTTCTGTTTACATGTTTAATTATTCCATCATTATTTATCAGGAGAGTCAATTGTGTGTTATTTTGTTTGATCCTAAATAATGCTTTGTTTAACACTATAAATCCTGTTTTACTTGAATTTTTCATTGTTGGCAAAAGCAATAGTGGTTTTTAAATGATAACAGCTTTTTTTTTTTTAACCTGATTTCATTACACACTCCATGACAAAGTGTTTCAGCAAAGCTCATCCTGTGTGAGTGCAGGATTTCCTCGATAAAACCAAGATAATTTGATTAAACAGTTGGACTGGCTTCTGCTCGGCTGGAATACAAAAACTGCACCCAAAAACTGTTCCTTTGAGGATAAAGCCGGCTTTACACTACGATATTCCAGCACTCTTCTACGATTGTCACGCTATACGAGAAGATCCTACTAAAATCATTACGAGAAGATCCTACTAAAATCTTTTTTATATAACAGACTGTGAGATTCCATGTGTACTCCATGTCGGCTTATATGAAGAAGATCCTCTAACGTTACGTTATGCTTACATCATCGATTATTACGTCACTGCTGATCTGAACTCACAGCCAAAGAAATCTTTTACGATGTGTCATTTTCTTTATCTGCGACTGCAAAACCAGGCTGCCAGTGTAAAGCCGACTTTAAGTCTTTCCCTAACCCGATATTCTTAATCCCACACTTCCGTTTCATTCTTGCTCAGAAACCGGAAAACCTTGGATGCACTGCTTAAAAAAACTTCTTGTACTGTCATATTAATTAGCTAGCTAGCTAGCATGGCTTGATAACTAGCTAGCATGCTAAATATCTAACTTGCTAACAAGCTAGCAGAGACAAATCAGCACTCATTTCTGGATAGAGTTGGAATAATAAAACCCTGAAGACAGACAATCAAATGATATATCTTTTTTTTTTTTTTTTTTTTTTTTTTTATTGAACCATTTGAAAAAGGGAAACATTATAAGAGTGCAATGCCTTCTGGGTAAGTTGGGCGCCTTCATCTAATGCTGATCTTATAATGCTGAGGGGACTCGAGCAAGAGGTCAGGGGAAAAAAAGATTAATGTTAATTAGTCATTTTTAATTATTAACCCACCCTTGATTATTTATTTTATCTGGAATAAATCTAAACAAACAGATTCATTGTGCTTATCTTCCTTTTTCGTTTCTACCGTTTTCTTTTCCATGGTGAGAAATTCCAAATGTGCTGAATGCAATCAAATCCAAGCAAAATGCAAAGTGGAAAAAAATATTTTAGATGGACGTATTGTGGAATATTACTTATAAAATATACCCATTGTGCTACAGAGGTCATTTTTATTTTGTAATTAGAGCAGTGTATTGATATTATATCAAATAAATTTGTTTCGTAAATATCCGCAAACATTGTTCAAGTATGCTTATTTTTTTTCCTTTTTCGTTTTCCAGATGGTGACTGTAGCAAACTGATAAGATTTTTTTCCAAGTGCTGTAGTGACTTTAATATTGACTGTGGTGATATCTCAAGGTAAAGTGTTGTAGTTAGGTGTTTTATAGTTTCATGTTTTTAGTAATGTTTTAAGTTATTTATCTGAAACGTGCGCACACTTTACTTGAGTTTAAACACAAAATGTACTTTACACACATATTTTGCAAATGTAATATCACTGGGACGGAAATGGCACCCGAGCATGAAATCAGGCGCGAGACAATATTAGTCGCTGTGTGTTTTCTAAAAGCTGTGAAAAAGGACTGATTAAACGCTTCCATCTTTATTGATAAATGCAAAAAAAGGGAATTAAACCAATCAAGAACATGTTTAAGCAGACAGACAGCAACACCCAACTAACATTTGTGACTAATTCTTTTTTAGAAGTCATTTTATTAATTGATCTTTTCCAGTTAAAGTTAAAAATATAATAAAGTTAAAACAAAAACTCTACAACCCTTCTATGAACTGTGGCAAACACTTAATTTCCCCATTTTCTCATGTGTGAATGCTCTGTCTCGCTGCTATTTTCACACACACACACACACACACACACACACACCATAAGCAGTATTATGATTAGTGTAACTTTTGTGGTCACCTCAAAACAGTCAACTACATGAACACTCAACTTTACAAGACAGCAATGTCCTTGCGCCCATAATAGGAATACAAAAGAAACAGATATTTTTGAAATTAAATTAAATACTAGCTAACATAACTAGCTGTGTTTAATTCTGCATGTAATAGTATACAGTAACACTGTTGTCTACTGGGTGAAGTGTGGAAGTGCAGCATGTGAGCGTCTTCTCCAGCACTACTCGAAGTGCATCTTCATCCAAACATATGTTACATTTAAAAGAAGAAGAAGAAGAAGAAGAAAAGGAAAAATTTTCAAGATGCTGTCATTAAAAAGCATTATAATGTTGTGTTGCAGAGAATAAAGGAGGCTGATTAAATGCTGAATTAAATGTGAAAGCAGGAAACAGTTTTAGCAAAAGTTATTTTTTAATAGTTAACATTTCTGGCTAATTTTTTTAAGTCATTTTATGCAGTTGAAAGGCAGTTACTTGATAAAGTTGCCATGGAAAGCACTTTACGATATAGCTTAGCCATGAGGCTAATTCCGCATGCACGTTTGTTTAACTTGATTATTGTCAACGCAGAGGATGCATTCATTTTCATCACAGCGATAGACTGGAATGATATTACTTATATTCCTTATATTCTCTTTCCAAGCATCAGGCTCCCTAACATCATGCTTCCAAACCTGTCTAAAAACAAATGCTTTTGGACCTTTGTGGTTTTGGAACATGCTAAGCGCTGGGATGATGCTGTAGGGTTTGTTAGGTGTTGAGCAGGTTTTCACGCAGGGGGAGTTCAGGGTGAAGAAAACCGTGCGGCCATTTGGATCTGAATTCAGGAGGGTTTGCATGAGCGGGTCAAAGCGAGATAATTTTTTGGACATGGAATGAATCAGCAACAGATACTCAGAGTGGTAGTTGTTCTGTGTTCCATTAATCGGTTTTGGTCTGGCACCAATCAGCCGATCACCCTTGTAAATTCGATCAGCACCAGCCATGTCATTTTTCACCTTCTTTGCATTGTTATCATTTGGGAGGAAGTTCTGGTCAAGAGCAGCATGTTGATCACAAAATCTAACTGGGACATTAATGCCCAGAGCATACTGATTATCCTGATTATCATCTCCATATCTAAAACATGAAAAAAGAGACACAATAAAATAGATACATGAGTCTCTTATGTGTCACAAAAACATCCATAAACTACACTCTTCAGGAGTTCACTGAATAATTAAGTTTCTTAGCTTCAAAAAGGTTCTAATTGGAGACAGAAACACCTTGTTGGTTCTACTTAGAACTTTTAAGCATACAGTTTGCAGCTAAATATTGTTATGCATTGGTCAGTCTAGCAGTAGGTATAAGCATATATAGTATATGCTTTATTTATTTAAATAGATAATCCACTGTTAGATAACTGTACATCAGCTGCTAGATACTAACTATCTAGTTATGCATTTAGTTTTGCCAATTATTTTGTATTTTAAAAAAAGTTCATCTCATCATTCCACCATAACCTTAGTTAATATTAATCAGCTCTAAAAACAAAACATAAAAGCATCTTACATCTTATGAAGGTGGTTGATGATGTTTTGGAGATTTTTAACCCCCAAAGCTGGATGGAGCAGAAAGAGCAGGATGAATCCCAGCGCTCCAGAACAAACCTGATCAAAACACACACCAGACATTACCAGCTATAAGAACACTGCTGGTCTACAGTGGTGCTGAAATCCATTTGAATTGAAACCACATTTGATTTGAAAAATACTTTCACAATTTTCATTAAATTTGTGCGTAGTCGAAATAAGCAATTTAATCCATATATAAAATCACAGTGACTCATTACCAACCACAACATTTTAAAGCTTATAAATCAAGGTTCATATTAGTCAGTCTTCTTATTTATATGTAAATTTACACAAACTATGGAGCTCTAGTGAACCCTAGAACTCTATGAACCCTAGAAAGTGATTAAACATAATCAGATTTGTTTAAAATATTCATTAGCAACAAAAACACTGTATTAAATAAAGAAGATAAGAAGAAAAAGTCCAGGGGCTGCAATGTACTTTAGTAATAAATGAACAGGTAGCAAAAATTTTAATGCAGCACACAAAAAATCGTTAAGAGGAGGATTACATCTAATTACTCTGGGCTAAAACCAGCCACTTGCAGCATCCTGTATTTAACAGACTCTTGTACACACAACTCACCATCTTGTCTCTTGTTCAGAACTGCAGAAGTAAGAGCAAGGATGCACGCGTGAGTCTTTCTTAACAGAAACTACTGCTCAGAAAAAATATATGAGCAACTTTATACTGATCGTGACTCCACCTCCTCTTCAAAGAAAACACTTTTTTCATCGTATCAGCAATATTATGTGTATTATGCAGTATTATGTGTAAATTTACAGTGCTTGACCTTGTCCTTGGTTTGCAGTGTTACAACCTGGAACTGAAATTGGGATTAAATGTCATGAATCTGCACAAAAAAGGCCTTAATTCTGAAGTGTGGAAAAATTAATATAATTAGCAAAATAATTCAGGAACTTAAAATGTTAAAGTTGTGATCGCATAAATAATAAAATCTGTAAATTAATTCTTGTGCAACCAGTTACAATCAGAAGTCGCATAATTAGTTGAACCTGTGTGCAATTAAAGTGTCTCATGATCTCAGTATAAATACTGTTCCTGTTTCTGGAAGTCAGAGTTTGCTAGAGAACATTTGATCCAAGGAGACATTGCAATTACTACGTAGAATACATTTATTACTGATTTTCATGCATATAGATGATTTGTAATTTTGTTTTGTTGCTCATTAATTTATTGTCTAATATTAAAAAAAAGAAGAAAGATCTTTAGACTTTCTTGCTGTTATGATCTGCTCAACAGAAGTCTTAAACTAGTTTTCATTTAGGTTTTGTTGCTATTTTAGTTGATTATTAGTAAGTAAGAAATAAAACACAATTTGTCATGTTGTTATAGAAAAATAATCAATGATGGAATGTTGATAGAGAGGATTTAGATTTTTCTACAGGTCCCTTTGTTACATGACGTGATCCTACTGCTGAGATAAATTCTATGATAAGTTCTCTGTATATTTCTGATCATGTACAGTCTGATAATGATGATTAATGATGTGAAGAATGTTGAACATGTACAAACAATACAGGCAGTTGTTGTACAATTTAAGGTGGATTTATGACCGTAGTTACTCCAAAAACCTAGCAGGAGACTCCATAGCCCAATATCATGACATCATGTCTCTTCTCCTGGTACCTGTGACTGTGAGAGGGAAGGAGGTGAAAGCTGTGTTGGACACAGGTAGCACCTTCGCATTGATGCAGGAGGGATTATGAAGACAGCTAGGAGGGGATGCTCCGACAACACTCCACAGAAATTCATCATGGCCAATGGAAAAATTCACCTAAATCATCTAAAGTCTTTAGTCATCTAAAGACAAGAGGGCGATCCTATTCACTTGGCATGGCAGAGAATATCAGGTTGACACAAAAAATATTATGCAAGACACTCACCTAGCTTTCCCACTCATAGCAGGCTTGGACTTCCTGGGATCAGCAGGGGTCATTCTAGACATAAGAGCAGGTTGCTATGGAATGAAAACAGAGAGAGGATACATATAACAGGTGCTCCTCCTCGCCACCCTGCTACTGTGAGTCTCTACTGTAAGTCTACCTTACCTTCTACACCTTTGTTCACTTGTCTTACTTTTATCACCACTGATCTTGGGACTCTGGCAACCAAGAGGCTCTAAGGGAACTGATAACGAATTGGCCCTGCACCATGTTAGATGACGAGCCGTGAGACAAGGGAACAGTTAACAAGTGTATCTTTACTTGAGATGCAGGAGTTCGTCAACATACATCAAACTTCTCTACGATAACACTCGAGCATGCGTAGAGGCCAGTTTAGGAACCGAGAATTTAAAGCAACAGAACACTTATGTTCTACACACCACCTCCAATGTCCTGGGTTGAACAGCTGTGCAAAAACACAAAATCATAACTCATGATGACATCCCAATCAAATGCAGAATATTAAAAAGAAAATTGAAGATCGGGTGGACAAGGTGCCCCAAGATCTTGGGGGTCGACCCCCACTACAGGAAGCAGGACAGGATCTGGATGTGTGCAGTGGAATTCCTTGATTAAATCAGGGTCCAGAATGTGTTTAGCTGGAATCCAGCTTCTTGTTTTTGGACTATAACCTTAGCAGTCTATCAGATATTCCAGATGACCTCTACATCATCTTGAGTCCAGGAGAGTTTGCACTGTGTAGGTGGGGGAATGGTTGTGAAGCCATTGGAGGGAGGGTGGCAGATCCATGATGAAGTCCACTGCTATATCTGACCAGGGCCTTTGTGGTGTAGGTAAAGGCACGACTTTCCTGCAGGGAGAGATCGAGGAGATTTATTTGTAGCTCATGTGCTACAATAGTTTATACTCAAGACATGAGCAATGTCAAGTCAATGTGGGCCATCAGTATTTTTGTGCTATAGTATTTGAATAGTGTGAAAATGCCTAGATATCCAATGACAACAACAATGTTAACACACACTAGAAATCTATCTCACACTTGTAGTGGAACATACACTTTACCCTCTGGATGGTTTATGTATCGAATCTGTTTCTTGTGCATGTCATATGGCACTAACTCCCTGATGATGGGAGCTAGAATGCAGGATTCTACAGTGGAGCTTCCTTCCATCTTAGCAAGTTCCCTCTCATGTAGTCTTGAAAGAAAGTCAGCCTTCCCGTTCTTGGACCGTGGATGAAAGCTGATAGTGAAATTGAAGCGAAAATAGTGGTCAGTGTACACTTGCTTGTCCAGAATGCTGTGGAACACATGACTGATGAATACCTGGAATGCAGGGATGGGGGGTTTACCAGTCCATAAGTCATTACAAGATACTCACAGAGTTAGAGCTCAGGCAAGTTAGAGAATTGTAAAGCCCAAACTAGATCTGGACTGAGAGCGGAAGCTCCTGGATTGGTGCTTATCAATAAACATCTTCAAACTTTCAATATGACATTTCTCCCAACAAGACAATGCAACTAAACTGTTTTAGTTAGTTTAGTTCTAAGCTGGTTTATGATTAAACTACTATTCATTTAGCATTTGTTGCTCTTTTAGTTGATTGTTTAACAAGTAAGGAATATAACATTCTGTGTTGTGCTGCTATAGGAAAATAATCATAATCGGGGTGGTAACAGTCACTCTGCTTCATCACACCACCCTGTCACTGATTATTTTTCTATAACAGCATGACACAGAGTGATTTATTCCACTGTTATAGCAGCAATTCATGAGCAATTTTTTTATTATTTAAAGATAGTCACATCACATTTTTTATCCATTCATGGGTAAAATGAACACAGTGGTGGGAATAAGTTTTATGCCTCATCAGACTTAAATAAATAAATGCATTTCCTATGCCCAACAGTAGATGGTGCGATTTAGTAAGACTAGCTACCGGTATTTCAGACAAGATGTTACAGATCCTTTCAACTGGAATGAAGTGGCTTCCTGCATGTACATTACCATAATAACAGCTCAAACGTCTGCTCAAAAAGTTACTGGATTTGTCGTTAGGGACTTTTTGGAAAAAAAATTACTGAATTCGTCTAAATATTTGCCAAATCTAGTGACTGCCAGGAAGCCCATTAGCTGTGAAATAAAGTCCATGAACATAAATACATTTATGAAAATGATCCAGCTATTCAAATATTAGGCTCATTATTTAAATTTGTACAATATTATTTTACTGGAGCGAGAGAACTTTTCATTCCTGAACAGAACAAATTAGGTCCAAGTTTATGTTATTTATATGTGATGTGTTTTTGAGTTATTAAGAGTTATTAAAGTCATAAAGTGGCCAGTAAAGTAGTTCCATAAACTATAATTTTGAATATTTTAACAATGAAAGCAATTTGACTTTACAGAATTCACACACAAACAACATGCAGGAGTGGAATGATCCAGAAGGTGGTGGTGTTTGACATTTGACATTAAAACCATTTTCACACATCAGTGTGTGTGTCTGTGTGTATGTGTGTGTGTGTGTGTGTGTGTGTGTGCTGCTAATATCTAGTTAGACTGAGAAGCCTGAGTAAAACATGAGCTTGCCTTAGCACACACAGTCTTTCAAAGCATTAATACACACTATACCACAAGTCTATTAAATTCTTGATTATCAGCTGGTCAGAAGGTGTTGATTAATTTTCTATATCAGCAGCTCTGACAGTAGTGCAGCTGCAAAATCACATTATATTAATGCGATCGTTCCAACACCTTATCATTTCTACAGTAACAAACGTGTGTAATCATTGATATGGTGAAGGTTTCTGTAAGGAGGCATTTATTTAACATTTATGGAAGGAGTCTCCAGTGTCAGCACTTTGTAACAGTCAGAGGTAAAGCTGTAAAGTTTTCTGACAATGATTGATAACATGAACTAACTTGTTTCGCAGATGTTTCACAAGTAACTATAAATGGATAAAAGGTATGACGTGTCATTCTTTAATACGTAAAAAAATAAAACTGTGGGACATGCTGTTATAGGAAAATAATCTCTGCGGTGGTAGGACACACACACGCACACACACGCACACACACACAATGCACAATAACTCACTAACATACACACAGTCAGACATAGTAACACATACACACTAATACTCTATAAAACACTAATACACACTAACACATTCTAACAGACACAGGAATACACATTAGCACACTCTAATACACACAATAATACACAGTAACACACACAGACTAAAGTTCTATAAAGCACTAATACACACTAACACACTCCTAACATACACACAACACTACACATTAACACATACAGAAATAAGTCTATAAAAACCACTAATACATACACACACTGTAACACTCTAACACACAAACAAACATTTTGTTTTTTGGATTGGGAAGTAGGGGTTTTTGCAGCAGATGAGGAAGAGAGCTTTGTGTGTGTGTGTGTGTGTGTGTGTGTGTGTGTTTACATATGAAACTCAGGCACCCAGTGACGTTGCTGTAGTCAGACAGGTTGGACGGGTTTGTGGGTTTCTGTCAACACACACTGGTTGTCGTATCCTAGTTCATCTCTTAGGATTTGACAGCAACACAACTGTTACACTGAATTTATAATCCACAATTTATTCCCAAAATCCTAAATTTCTTCCTAGTGAGGATCAGAATGAGGATAAACAATCCTGCTGGCACGGCATCCCAAATGTCTCCAGCACCAGCACGTCCTGAAGTGTGTTATTCCTCTTCCACCACAGCAAATTTCCAATGCTTACATGTCATTTTTCTGTTTCATTAAAGAACAACACATTACATTTTTCATCCATTTATACTTACATTTAATGTTGTGGAATGTCTGAAAGAAAGTTAGCTCCTGTTCTCACTTACGTTACAGCAGTTGTCCTTTCACTTTCTTTCTAATTAAGTTGATAAGACAGAAAGAAATGCAGCTTGTCATGTTACTGAGAAACTATAAAACACAAAGCTCTCTGTCCTGAAGACTTTCCCCTGTTGAAAAACCTAACGCTACAGCTTTACGTCTGACTGTTACAAAGTCCTGACACTGGAGACTCCTTCCATAAATGTCAAACAAACGTCTCCTCATGGAAAACTTCACCGAAACAATGAGTACACTTTTTTTTTTTTAAATAACAACACATTTTTAATGGGTTTATTACTAGGCTTATCTGCTGTGTCTGCCACACAAGTCCCTATGTAGCTTGTTACTATAGAAACAACAACGTAATTATGTGTAATTAAGGAAACCGTAATTTCTGACATCTGACTAGGAAACTTGGAAAACTTGGAACACCTACTCGTGAACTCAGGATGGCCTCCTCAACTCTGAGTTCAGCAAGTGACATCAAACCAACATGGCTGCCCACAGCATCACCATAAACCAAGTAGCACCTTTAAATGAATTATACTGTATATACAATATAAGTGCAGTATAGCTTGTTAAACATATAGCTTGTTAAACACTGACCTCTAAACTCCTGTTGCTAAACTCCTGTTGGTGTGTTGCTAAAAAAAGATGAACAGAGAAGCATCCATGTCTTTTTTAACCCACTTTCTATGCATGCTCGAATGCATGGAGGTCAAAAATGCCACAATTCCAAGCTCTGACTGAGTCAAATGCGGCAATAGAACGAAGTCATTAATATAAACCTGCTCTTTAATATTTATTAATATAAAAGCCTTCTAGTTTAGGCCACTCCCACTTCGGGTTTAAATCCGAATACAGATAGTGGCATTGTGTTACATTTCTAGTAAGTATATATGTATAACTAGTATATTGAAATCAATCAAAAACTTAAAAATGTGGCCTAAAAGCATTGAGTATGTCCAAGCATGGGTTGGATAGTTTATTTTCCTGTTATAGATTTTTAAAAAATGCTGTTTTTGTCAGCATGTTGATATTGTCGTTCAGTATTGTATCGTATTGCTGTTTATTCCACCGCGTTGAATAGAATCGAAACCTAATAATAAACAGATTCAAAGGAAACATGTTATTTAAGAACGAAAAAACGATATTCGTTGATATGGTGGCGCTGTTGTTTAAATAGACGTTTATTTAACATTCATGGAAGGAGTCTCCAGTGTCAGTGCTTTGTAACAGTCAGCAAGTTTTCCAAATTGTAATTGTGGGCAAATTGCTGCGCTTATAAGAGGAAGAAAACACTTCAGGACATGCCTTTGTAGGAAAACAATCCACTTCATTCTTCATTATTTTATCATTCTTCATTAACAACACACCTCGATGTGTTTTATTTCTTATTTATCATATCTGATCATGGTTTACATACACAGTGCTTGCTTTACCATTTAACGTAAATGATGAATCAAACATGCTACTGCATTACCATAAAAAAAAAGTACAAAGAAAATAGCTAATGTCTCATATAATGTGTAAAGTAGGTCATATTTTGGTGAAGTAGTCATTTGCAAGTTTCTTTACCACTGGGAAATGTGTACACCTACTTCATGGTTAAAGGGAGGGTAAAAGATGCCTTTTTGCCCACTTGGTTATTATTATGGCAAAAGAAAGAAAACAAATCAAGCAAAAAAAGGTTAATATATAATTTTTTTTTAATTTTCATACTTATATTTTCAGAACACAGTCCCTGGTGGTCTAGCAGCTAAGGATCCTGTGCTCTCACCTCCGCAGCCTGGATTTGATTAAGAATAAATTTGAATAAATATATATTGTATGTGCCTAAAGTATCAGTTGCATTGTGCCTTAAATTAATGTCTCTCCTCAAGCATTGCTCAAACATCAAGAATTGCCAGTTCCCTCCTCCTTCCTGCAGATAAACCTGTTCGAGCACATAGCATCCTTTGGGCATGATGTAAATTCTCTTGCTTGACTTGTCTGGTTTTCATTTGAGACGCAGACAGAGAAAAAGAAGGAGACTTCACGTTTGGTGACTCTTCTGTCCCACGTATCAGCCACCATGTCCTACACGGCCGGGTCGTACGCGGCCAAATCCTACGCGGACAAATCCTACGCGGACAAATCCTATGCTGACCGCTCGTATGCTGACAAGGCGTACGGGGACAGTGCTTACACAGGCTATGATGAAGCAGCCAAATCAGCATATGAAGAGCAGCTTGTGAAGGAAAAGAAGAAACGTAAAGAGGCGATGCACTGTGAAGTCGTCGCTCTTGTGATCGGATTCGTCGGTCTGATCGGTGTCGCGGCCGTCACCGGTCTCCCCATGTGGAAGGTGACGGCGTTTATCCAGGAGAACATCATCGTCATGGAGATACGCTGGGAGGGCCTGTGGATGAACTGCTACCGCCAGGCCAACATCCGCATGCAGTGTAAAGTGTACGACTCGCTGCTCTTCCTGCCTGCCGAGCTCCAGGCTTCCCGAGGCCTCATGTGCACCGCCGTGGCTTTGACGACGCTCGCCTGTATCATCTCGACCATCGGGATGAGGTGTACTCGGCTTGTGGACTCACGGCCGCGTGTCAAACACATCGTCCTGGTGTGCGGTGGATGTCTGTTCCTGGGAGGATGTATAGCCACCCTCATTCCCGTCTCCTGGACAGCTCACGTCATCATCCGGGATTTTTACAACCCCCTGCTGATTGACGCACAGCGTAGGGAGCTTGGTGAGGCGCTCTACATCGGCTGGGTCAGTGCAGCAATATGTTTCATAGCCGGGGTTATACTGCTGTGCCGCCACGCACCGAGAGTAGAGGAGAAAGACGACATTAACTCTGTGTTGTACCGAGCCCAGTACACTCCATACAATAACTCCTATAATCCCGGATATTCCTATCAGCCAGCCTACAACTACCAACCAGCGTACGGCTACCAACCCCCATCTGTCACCTACGTACCATCTGCATATTAAAGAACTCTGAGTCGAAAAGTAGGCCTGAAATTTCTATAGCAGTTATGACTTCTTGCTTTCAATTTAACAGTATCCAGCTTTTGTCCTGGACTTACCAGTGTATATAATGAATGTGGATTGGAGATTTACTTTACAAAAGTTTGAGTCTGTTACAAAGAGCCGCCTTTTTTTTTTTTTTTTTTTTAAATCAAAATCAAATGTTTTAACCTTGACATTAACCTATATAAATATATACATATTTTTTAAGTGAAAATATTTTTAGTAGTGGACTTGACTTTGCCTTATGGACCCAACTGTAGCAATGAGCACTCTGTGATTGTTTTGGTCAAGAATATTTAACACGATCTGTACAAATTAAACAAGACGCCATCTGGGAAGACTAGTCATGTGACATACTGTGAACGCTGAGAACACACACACTATAGAGAAAACAAGCTCTTGTAAGCTCTTGTCAAAGTGCTGTAATACATTTTAATCTTTGAAAAAGTATGTTTTGTTTGTTCAACCATTTGTTGAAAATAAAATTAGACACAGTTACATAAAGAACAGTGTATGTAGACTATGCAGATTTTTTTTTAATTTTTACATCACAAACACTAAATCCAGAGTCAAAATTAATCAAGTGACTTTGTTGGTCATACACAATGGCTTCAGGTGTTTAAGTTGACTTTAGACTGATACCATGCTGTAAGAATAATTCCAGCAAAAGCTCACCACTTCTGGCTGAACCTGTTTGTGTGGCTTCGCTGAAAAGGAGTGTGATTGTTTGTGGCCATCTCAGACCTGTAGACACACCTGTAACTCAAATTTACCTGCGGATATCTAACCACGGCACCAGACGGAGTCTGAAATCCATAAACAGTATGCACAATGTCACAACAGATGTGAATAGGAGGCATTAATGTGGATGTGACTGAGTGGTCAGATATGAAGATTATTGATTTCACTCAGTCTCATGGACTTATCAGTGTATGTAATGGACGTGGATTATAGATTTACTTTACAAAAGTTTGAGTCTGTTAAAAAGAGCCGCTTTTTTTAAAAATCAAAATCAAATGTTTTAACCTTAACATTAACATATATGTGTATGTGTGTGTGTGTGTGTGACAAATTAAAGGAAAAACCAACATCAAGTGTCTTAGTAAGTGGGTGATTCCATGATTGGGGTGCCATAAGTTATGAAAAACATCCATTTTAGTTCCACAATATTCACTCACCCGTGTTACCTGAACATATTCACCACTGTGAAATATTTGGAATATTCCACAAGTCACAAGTCAAATGTTTAACAATAAGTCGCCTCCTCCAAATTTTCTGAAGATCACGGGAAGAAGAAAAGCAAATTCTCTCATTCTATTTGTCTTCAATATATTGTGATAATGACTGACAAGATCAACTGAAAATACAACCCTGTTGTGAAAATTATATAAAAGTACATTTTTAAAATAAAAAATTCATTTAATACAAGTGCATCATTAGAATGTCCTTTAGCAAGAGGATATGTTAATTTAGTGCTAAAATGAGTTATCTGAGATGATATCCTTTAGTGTTATAGACACCAATATATCTAGATATATCTAGTTTTGGAGATATTATTATTTTAATTCTATAGTTTGTCACTTCTGGAAAAATGATATACTATACTAGGTTTGTTTTCATCAAGTTCAATTCTCTCTAGAACATACATTATATATCCTAGGACTGTAGGCAAGACCACCATTATCAAGTCCAAGACCAGGATTAGCCAAGGTCGGGTCAAGAATTGGTTTTAATTGGGTTGAGTCCAAGTCACAATCGAGTCTAAATTAGTGAGTCCAACTCAAGATCAAGACCGAAAACCATCAAACAAACCGGACTCAAGTCCTACAGCCCTAGTCCCGCCCCAGGGGACGTTTTTGACTGTCTGTCTTCCCCCACACCATTCCCTTTTCAAACCATCCCTTGATGGAGCAAAAAAATACTTGAAGTTTATTCGTTTGGAAGAGGGTGCGAAGTTTTGTGTGAGTTGGTGGTTTTGTGACGGGGAGAGTGGCATATCTCGAAAGCTATTGGCTGTCATGTAAATCAGCCAAGCAAGTCAACATGCTGTCACTCTGACTTCCTGTTAAAGGAAATACGTCAACATACAGAATCACATCACCTCTCTCAAGCGGTTCCATGGGGACTTCAAGTGAAAAGGCAGCAGGTCTTCCAGTGAAGCCGGGATTAACGAGTAACCAGAATTTCAGTGTTTAAGGGGGCAGTTGGCTACAAGTCCACTGCCAATGGTTGTATTTTTTTTATTAAATAAGTCATTAAAAACTATGGGAATGACAGTGCATGGACAAATATACTCTCTGATTAAGTAATAGTCATTAAGAGGCAAACAACTATCAACACTCAGTCAGGTACAGGTAATAGTGTGTGAGACAGAAAAATATGGAATTTGAAAAATTTAGGCCATCAATGTCATACAAGGATTTCTCTTATTGTTTAGTAATGTTTTTTTTAAATAAAAAAGGATCTATAGACTTCTAGAGTCAAACCTCTGGACATGAACCGTAGACAAAAACAATCTCCCTTTTGGTTAATTTGTGTAAAATATTATTGAAGCACATAATCCATGTGTTAATATTTAACTCCACCTTCAGAGTATAAGGCGTAATAGAAACAAGGACCTCTATGTGACTCTCTGAGTCTGTATGTGTTTGTTTTCAGGATCCCCAGGCACCAGTGGTGGTTATGGCTAGCTGCTTCCTGCCCCTCCTTCTCCGTCAGGTGCAAATGAGCTCTGCATAGAAGGATATGATTTCACAGCAACCACCTGGAGATCCCGCCCATCCTTTACTTCATTACGGAGACGAGGGGGCAGGGAGCAAGTGCACACAACTCATCCACTGGGACTGCTTCTCCACCTGAATACAGATCCCAGAGAGAGAGAGAGAGAGAGGAAGAGAGAGAGAGAGAGAGAGAGAGAGAAGAAACGGCCGTTTTGTTCCTTTTCCAGTTCCAAGAATGATCTACCTTTTTTTCCATTGAGACTGAAAGTTGTGCCAAGCATCCCTCCACTGGAGCACGAGCAGAGCGAGCTGAGATGGCAGGCCAGCCGATGGAGCTGGCAGCACTAATCCTGACTCTGTTGGGCCTAATAGGTGTCTCAGCCAGCACAGGGATGCCCATGTGGCGCGTGACAGCATTTATTGGTGAGAACATCATTGTGATGGAGACGCGCTTCGAGGGCCTCTGGATGAACTGTTATCGACAGGCCAACATTCGCATGCAGTGCAAGGTTTACGATTCGCTGCTGGCACTCACACCTGATCTCCAGGCTGCCCGAGGCCTCATGTGCTGCTCAGTGGCACTGGCTGCCATTGGCCTGTTTGTGGCCATCATAGGGATGAAATGCACTGCATGCATACAAGGAAACGACCGCGCCAAACGTGTGGTTCTCATTGTGGCTGGCTCCCTCATTATCCTTGCCTGCATCTGCTCCATTATTCCTGTCTCCTGGACCGGCAATGTGATTATACGAGATTTCTACAACCCCCTCCTGATTGATGCCCAGCGAAGGGAGCTTGGTGAGGCGCTCTACATCGGATGGGTTTCCTCAGCACTGCTTTTTGCCGGCGGATGCATTTTTGCGTGTTGTGCTGGGTCTAAAGAGAAACGAGCCGACCAGTCTCGCTACACTTACAACAGGGATGTTCCATACGTGGCATACCAGCCTCAACCACAACCAGTGGCGTATCAGCCCAGACCTGCAGCCACCTACAGTTTCTCCACCAGAGAGCCGTCCTTTCTCCAGACGTCCACTCAACCATCCATTGCTCAGATATCCAGACAGCAGAGCTTCATCCAGCCGTCCAGACAGCAGAGCTTCATCCAGCCGTCCAGGCAGCAGAGCTTTATCCAGCCGTCCAGACATCCGTCGGTTCGTAGTGCTGTTGCCTATCTGTGAAAATGACAGGATAAACACAAACTAACGGTTAAATGAGGACAGAACAGGGGATATGGCAACCGGATCCAGGCAATGTGTGTGTATACGTGTATGTATATCTTTGTTTACTGCAGCTTACTTGGATTAACCTCACTTGACAATACTGTTCTAATGTTTCATGTGAAATCACCTTTCTGTGACTTTACTGTGTAAATCGTATCTATGTAGATCAAATGTGAAAAGTCGACATGCCTCGGTGTCTAGATATTCTCCAAAAAGCCTGTTTGAGTTATAGATTGTATGTTTTTGAAGCATGTCACCATGTTTTTTTTTTTTTTTTTTTTTAAGAATTAACATTGTGTTAGCACTTGGATTCACATCGAACTGAACAATGAGAAAAAAACGGGTGCTTTGTACAAAAAAGTAAGCTCTTTTTTTTATTTATGAGGGATGTGTTTAGGAGGTGAGACAAGAGACTGCTTGCATGCAGTTATGTTTACCAAACTCTTTGTCACATTGTGTACTCCAGCGTCTTGGTGATCTGCGTGCCCTGAGGCTCCTGTGTGAAATGTAAGCCAATGAGCATATATTGTCTCAAATTCTTTAACCAGACACGCCCTTTACATCCACAGAAACCTTACAACTGAAGCAGAACAAGGAGAACAAACATCTCATAAACCTTTACTGGTATTGTACAAAGACACACATTTTTTTTGTTTTATGGCAAGAGAACAGGTTTGACTTTTATAATATAATAATAAAAGAAGAAATATCACATGCAAATATTTTTTTTTTACAGAGATTTAAGGCAAGCATCAGCTATAAATGTTTATAAGTATCCATTTATTCATGAATAATAAATTAGCCAAATCTTTCTTTGGCTTGTGTAATTATGTACTTATTACATATTTTTCCACCTTATTATTTCAGCAAGATTTTTGGGATGAGTGCCACCTCATGTCATCATACTTAACCTTCATATTGCTTTTGGGGTCCTGGAGACCACAGGTTTATCTAAATCATTCCAAAAACAGGTGAAAACTGGAGAAAACTGTGTATAAATATATTTTAGACCAATTCTATATGTGCAAATCTCTTCATAAATACACCATAACTTACAGGAACCATGTCTTTATTTGGTGCAGTAATGTTTTATAGTCAGTTTATTACGGATTTCGTCACCCTCGCTCTATTCTGTGGCTCAAGGGGTTGTTAGCGCTAAGAATGTTTGCTAACTACAGAGTTATTGATTAAATCAAAGGGGAAAAAAATGAGAGAAATGGTTCATTTATTATACTTATTAATCCGAGCAAGGAAGTACAGGCAAGCTTAACAGTAGCCGAGGATCAAGAGAGCAAGCAGACAAGTCTGGAAAAATTCGAAAAAGGGAAATTAGAGGTTAGCATGAGTTTGCATATCTCTGAGGCAAGGCAAATGAGGAACAGGTGGAACTGTCCGTCACTAAACAATGGCTGTTTATGCTCAGGGAATACCAGTTTATTAGGTACATCTACCATATGGGTCACTTTGTAGGTATACAGTTACTGACCGTTGGGCATCTGTTGCTTTGCACAAGGTATTGGCACCCCTTTGTACCATCGCCTCGATGGAAAAGAGCACCACTGAGCATCACTGGACCTGAGAGGTGTTGATAGGCGTTGAAAAGTGTTGACAGATTTTGATGTTGGTCTTACTGAAAGAATTAATAAAAGTCACATTTAATGTATCCACGAAGGTGCTGTTCCACATTCTGCAAGGAACACAATGATTCCTCAAGTGCTTGTTGTGTGGGGGGAAAAAAAATCAGCTGGATTTTTCAGGTGCTCCAATTTAAGAATATTAATATATAATCACATATTCTGATCCCATTTGATCATATCTTTTATGAAAACAGAGAACTTGCCTGTAGAATAGCATACTTCTACTTCCAGGTTGGCTCTGTTCATGCTGAAATGTACTGCAGTGGGCTTATTTATTTATTTATTTTTATATTTGGATTCATGAATATTGGATTTCTAGGCTTTATGTGGCAAAACAAGTAACAACAATTAAAAACAATTCAGTTTTTCATTAAATTCAAGTCATTAAAAAATAATAATTAGATGGAAAAAAAAGTATTTTAATTTCCTTTTTGTGTTTTAGTGTGTGCTTTCAAAACTGAAAAGGAATGAATGCAACAACCACGGACCATCGAGTCTGACTCAGTGTTCTACATTAGGATATTTGCATTACAGCAGCTACCAGCATCATTCTTTTTGAGAATATCAGTCACTATTAATATACAAAAACATGTAATGTAATGTCAGTACATATTTGTTTACGGAGCACTCGTAACATAAATATCCTAATATGGTCCATAGAACATAAATAAGGACATAATCAGTGTCAGTATCCAAATGTCATTCAAATTCATCTGTAACTGTACCATGTTGATATCACCGTGGTTACGTTTGACTTACACTTAAATGATATTGCCGTGGTTATTTTTGGCTTACTCTAACATTATATCACCATGGTTACGTTTGACTTAGAATAAGATGATATTGCAAAACTTACATTTGTATTGCATTAAAATGATGTCACCAGGGTTACATTAGACTTATACGAAAATGATGTTGCCATGGTTACATTTGACCTACACTGAAATGATATCACCATGGCTATGTTTGACTTACACTAAGATGATATTAGCATTGTTACGTTTGACTTATATTAAAATGATATCACCATGGTTACATTTGACTTATTTTAAAATGATATCGCCATGGTTACGTTTCACTTATTTTAAAATGATATCACCATGGTCACATTTGACTTACATTATAATGATATCGTCATGGTTACATTTGACTTACACTAAAATGATATCATCATGGTCACATTTGACTTACACTAAAATTATGTTTCCATGGCTACGTTTGAAAAGAGTTTAATTATAAAAGAGTTTATTATAACCCAAGACTGGATTTATTTCTTCCCCTGAGGTCTGACTTACGGTAAATTGTTATCGCCATGGTTACGTTTGACTTAGTTACACTAAAATGATATTGCCATGGTAACATTTGACTTACATTAAAATGATATTGCCATGGTAACATTTGACTTACATTAAAATGATGTTGCCTTCGCTACGTTTGAAAATAATTTAATTATAAAAGAGTTTGTTATAACCCAAGACTGCATTTATTTCTTCCCCTGAGGTCTTATGCAGTTAAAGAATGTAGTGCACACGCATGACAAACACACAAATCTTCCCTCTATAGGTGAATATGAGAACTTCTGTTATGCAATGACAATTAGTACAGTAGAAAACAGTAGAAAACAACTTTAAGTAAATTAATTTACATAAGTCCAAGAGCCGTTGTGTGTCCAAGATTGCATGTGTGTATTTGTAGAAGTGAGATTATTATGTCCATAACCCACATGAGTAAGAACACAACAAACATGCACTCAGCAAGAGCCCTCATCATCCTGAACCAATCACGAAGGGACAAATGCTTCCCATAACAGAGAGAGAGAGAGAGAGAGAGAGAGAGAGAGAGAGAGTAAACTCTGCATTCATCAGTCTGGCTCGGCCTTCTCCGTTCACTCCAACGCTCAAGTGGACTGGGTATGAGGATGACTGTTTAATGTTGGGATAACACATAAGAGAACAAAACTTCTTTCTTGTTCAGAACCAACAGAAAGGTGCCTCCAAATCATTTCTGGGGTGACATCTTCTGGTTTCTCCTCAGGAGGGATATGTGTTAGTCTTGAAGGAGTTTCAAAAGCAAGAACTGGAACTTACTGGATTTTTAACCACTCAGGTAATAGATTACTTGACAGTTTCTATGCTCCAAATCTTGCCTTGTGATATTTCCCAAGCTTAGGGAATGACGTTCTGCCTTTAGCCCGCATATATTATGAGATCGTGTATGAACAGTGGTGGTGAGCGCCTGCGTGAGTCAACCGCCTGCTAATCAGGAACTTCTTACAGGACCTTCAGTGACCGCTAGTTTCTGGACACCGTGATCTTTCAATAGTTCTCAGCTGAAAGTGTGTACTAACAATGGTTGAGGGTGTGGGTGAGCTCATCGGCTTTTGCCTGGGAGTTGTGGGTCTGATCGGCGCTTCAGCTGTAACGGGTCTCCCCATGTGGAGAGTGACTGCATTCATCCAGGAGAACATCATTGTCATGGAAACGCGCTGGGAAGGTTTATGGATGAACTGCTACCGCCAGGCCAATATCCGCATGCAGTGCAAAGTGTACGACTCGTTGCTCTATCTGCCTCCTGAGCTCCAGGCTTCCCGAGGTCTGATGTGCTGTTCGGTGGCACTCAGCTTTCTGGGGTTGGTGGCATCCATGCCAGGCTTGCGTTGCATCTCCTGTTTTCCTGATCAACCACGAGTTAAATCTCTCGTTATCGCAATCGCTGGATCAATGGAGATCATGGCTGCCATTTGTGTCCTCATTCCTGTGTCCTGGACGGCTCATTCCATCATTCGGGACTTTTATAACCCGCTATTACTCGATGCCCAACGCAGGGAACTTGGTGAAGCTCTTTACATTGGCTGGGTCACTGCATTCATCCTCTTTTGCTCTGGTGTTGTCTTCCTCGCATGCCGGAGTTACCAAGAGAATCGACCCTACCATCCTGTTTACGCCCCGAATAGATTGACTATGTCACATTTCCAACCCCTCACGCCAACCCCAAGCTCAATTAGCTCAATTTCCCATCAGCCTCTGCTTCAGACCCACAGCTTTTCTTCTCAGCAGCCTTCTCCTTTGGCTTACAATGTCCCTGCAGCACCCCCTGGTGGCCAAGCTCCACTCTACAATGTTCCTGTGGTTTATCCTGCTAACATGGTGCCTGTTCAGCACCATCCATCTCTGCACAGCACGCCCGACTCAGGGATAATCTCCATACCAATAAAACCCCTCCATTCAGGCACACACTCTGCCCAACCGAGTCTCCAATCTATACCTCCTGCTGCAGGGTATGATGGGAACTTTGGCACCGCTGTACAGCCCACTGTACCTCGTCCACCAATGGTTGGGTACAAATGGAGGGAAACCGGATCGCACCATCTCTCGAGTACACACTCAAGTTCAGGAATGTACATATGAACACGGACAATCTTTAAAGCAGTGTAAATATACATATTCTGTAGAAATAATCATGTAATACTTTCTTAGGGTAATACCACTAAGCAATTCATTAGCTATCAAACACTAACCCAAAAAAAATCATTAAATCAAACTATAATCTATTGGTCATATTCAGAGTCTGTGACTTTAGTCCAAAAATTACATGATGTGAAGGAAACGTTCTCATATTCATAGTCAGGTTACGCAGCTGCTCAAGTCAATTTTCTGGGATTTTTCTGGGAAATGATCCGTGTCTCAGAGGTTCCCAGTGTCTGAGACGGGGTTTTTCAATAGCATCTAGACCACTGCCTTTAAACACAAGACCTTGCACTAAGGATTCCCCCCACCCCTTCAAAAAAAAAAAATTCAGGGATAGAAAATATGGACTGAAAAAGGCAATTGTATTTTTACCTTGCTGTCCTTGTTGTAATTATCACATTAATCACTGCAGATTTAACAATATGGCTTCCATCCTCATTATTCAGCAGCTTATAAAATAGCACTTGATCCAGCACATCCTATTATTATACTGTCCAGCACGCTGACAGTTATTTGTGCACATGAGATACTTAATAAATGTCATGAAATCATAACGAGTGTACAGGATGCAGACAATTTTATCACGCTCGTGTTCTAGACCTCACTCTGAATACGGCCCTATATGAAGATTCTTTTCACACACTGTTCACTTCATGTTTTCAAGTTGTTGTGAGACTATATAGTATAATAATATAATATAATATAACACATTACACTCCTAACACATAGTGAAAACTGTTGTCATCTCATAATGATGTCAATATATTGTTATTTATAATTATTAATTATTCTTATTGTGTTATTTGTAATCGTCTCTACCAATTAAAATGAACTCATTGTTATCGATCTGCAGTATGTTAATGGAATTTTTTTTCTTTATCCTTCAAGTAATCTTTTAAGCTGGTCTTCATTGCTTTGTGGACATTGTAGGACATTGTGTTGATGAATGCAGGACAACTGGATGAGACAATGTCTCATACCGGGGGAATTTTAGTGTAATATGTCATTAATGTCGGATTTTTTTTCAGAAGAATTTGAATCCTATATGTATGTTATATAAGAGATAAATTACTGAGATGCTTTCATTTACATATACAGATTTTTTTTAGGAACGTTTTCAGGACGTAAGAGTTTGTGCTTTGCACTTTCTCAGGTTTTTTGTTGTCTTATTAACTTCAAGAGAGGGGAAAAATGTGTACAGCTTATATCACACTTACAAGTATGTATGCAAATTAAAGGTTTTAAATACAGTTAAAGTTTCCTTCACAACAACCTCTGTGTGCATGTTTCAGATAAACAGCTTAAAACATTAATAAATCCTACAAAATCTACTGCACTTAGAAAACAGAATTTGTGCTTGTCCCAACCTACTATAGCTCGACTTTACCTTGAAATACAGAACAATCATTAAAATACTCAAAAACCTGTGATTGTGTGAATTCATTCAACATCTCATCCATTATGAAAAATCTCTGTTTTACTTCCACTCAACCTGAACATATTCTCCCCTATGAAATATGTGGAATATTCCACACATAATATGCTCAACAGGACGTCCTCTCATTCTTTTGTCTTTATTTTCAGTCACATTGTGATACTGGCTGATGAGATCACCTTAAAAGCTTAAAAGCATTATAGACTGAAATTAAATTATTAATTTAAAAAAATGAAGTAAATCATTAGAATGTCCTTTATTCAATTCAATTCAATTGAAATTCAAATTAAATGAAACCAAAATAAATAGTAAATATGTGAATTTATCCCTAATGAGCGAGCCAGAGGCGACGGTGGTGAGGAAAAACTCCCTGAGACTTCATGAGGAAGAAACCTTGAGAGGATCCAGACTCAAAAGGGAACTCGTACTCATCTGGGTGATAACGGATAGTGCAAATATAAATCCTTCCCTTCTATCACTGTGTACTACATGGACAAATAGTGCAATTGTGCAACCAGTTAATGCCTCACGTCATTTGAATGGTCATACAGTAAACACAGTATTTTGTGTATTTGATGTTAAAAACTTTAAAAATGAGAGGAGTTCACACATTGGTTGAAGGGTAAATACCTTTTCCTAGATTCACAGTTGAAAAAAAAAAAAAAACTTAAATTTTTACATTGCTCATACAAGGAATGGCCTGAATAGTGAAAAGGTTTACTGTTGTTAATTAAATTAGGCCCTACATAAAGCGAACAACACTGTTCGCACAGCGGGTGGCACATTGCCACCTCACAACTCCAGGGTCCTGGTTCGATCCTGAGCTCGGTTTACTGTCTTATCATGTCCTTCCCCTGTCTGTGTGGGTTTCCTACAGGTTCTCCGGTTACCTCCTACCTCCCAAAAAACATGCCAGTATGTGCACTGACTACTCTGTGTGTAAATGAGTGTGTCCATGATGCCCTTCAGTGGCCTGGTGTCCCATCCCATCCAAGCTGTATTCCCACCTCACACCCAGTGTTCCCTGGATAAGCTCCGGATCCACTGATGATGAAGATGAAGATGAAAATGTTCCCAAATTGTTGATAGTCATGAAAATGCATGGGCCATGGGCTGCCCCATTTACAGTATTAAACCCCAATTTAAATCTGTTAATATCAACGTCACTTATTTGATAACATTCCAACAGCCACGCCTCTGTTTCACTGAAGCCCCGCCTTTACTTTCATCCGATTGGTCAACACCCACACCCACACACACACACACACACACACAGAACTAGTTTTTCCACTGCTTCTCCAAGCTTGAACTTGGGTTTTTTTGTTTGTTTGTTTGTTTTGTTTTTTGGCTCGTGCACAGATTGCGTGACGCGTGCGCACCGGGAAACAGTCCGGATCTGGCGCGTGACAGCACGGCAAACATGAATTGACCCCAAAAAAAAAGAAGAAGAAGAAGAAGAAGAAGAAGGAGCAGGAGGAGAATTATCCATGCTCGAGGCAAGCTCCGTGCGCGCGCGCCATGGCGAGAAAGAAACGACTTCGTTCGTCGTTGCTGCTGCTGCTGATGCTGATGCTGTGCGTCCTCGCGAGCGCGCAGCAGAACGTTCTGCGCATCGGTACGTTGCACGCTTAATTAACTTTACTACAACTTCTTTTTAATGCAAACACACCCAAACTTTAGTGGTAATATACGTAGAACTAATGCAGATTTCATTTGGTTATTGGGTTGGAGTTCCTGTGCATGCTTTCCCACTGTCCATCTGGGTTTACTCTGGGTTCTCTGGTTTCCTCCTACCTCCTAAAAACATCCCAGTAGGTGGACTGGTAATTCTAAATTGCCCCTGACTGAGTGTGCAAATTTTTTGGGGACATGGTGCCCTGCTTCACATCCAGGGTATATTCCTGCCTCGCACCCAGGGTCCCCTGGATAGACTCCTGATCCACCAACCAGGATAAAGCTCTTGCTAAAGATGGATGAGTGAATGATATTGGAATTATGCTATTAAAAATAAAGCAACTAGAGTTTTTTCAAGTTTAGAAGATAGACCTTATAAGGTCTGGAAATTGATAAATACACTCAATACACATACAATCCCATTACAACGTAGAAATGGCTGTTTCTGGACCTCAAACACAGTGTCTCAGTAGACTGACCTGAAAACATTCATGGATGTCCACCATTAGTCAGCGCACTCTGATTTAAATAAATCCAAACCAACTATCAAAAACAGTATTATTGTTTTGTCCTGGTCTGCTTGTTCTGGTTTGAGGTCTTCTGTGTATGACCAAAAGAGTCGTCTTTGCCTCAGAAAATATCAAAGACTTTCTAGATATCCTGGGAGAATCTGCTTTTTTTAAAAAAAAACTATTAAGTATAGTTGCGCTGCCCGGGTGTGTGTCATGATGGCATGGTGATGCAGCTGGTAGTGTTGCTGCCTCACAGCTCCAGGGTCACCAGCTTGATCCTGAGCTTGGGGGTGTTCTGCATGTTCTCCACTTGCAGTTACAGTTGTGACCTGTGATGGACTGGCGTCCCCAGCAGGGTGTATTCCTGCTTTGCACCCAATGTTCTTGGGATAGGCTCTGGATTCACTGCTACCCTGACCAGGACAAATCGCCTTACTGAAGATCTAACATCGAATATCACCACCAGCTGTCACTGGCAGAGAGCCAATCAGATTGCAGCCTTCAACGTTCTGGATGTTGTGGGCAGAAAAATGTACGAAAGATAGTCGGAGCGATTGAGGTTGAGCCAAGTCTCACCCAAAATGTTTTCTGTAAATGTCTTCAACCGCATCCAGTTCTTCAGTGACATCACACAGAATCGCTAATGTCGTCTAGGGCGTGATCGTTAAACGTGAAGAACACTTCACAGTATAGCTAAACACTGTAATACTGTAATAAAAGGGCAGCTCTTGGATAACTGAAATCACATTTTTCTTTAGTGCAGCTTGGTATAGTTTTGGATTTCCATTACTTGTTAGTTACATGAGCCTCGTCGCTCAAGTGCAGAACTGAAGAACTTCACACACCAAACATATCGACTACATTTGAAGTAAAGGGTTAAATCATGTACTATTGTCAAACTTCTACTTTATCAATTCAGCACTTGGATTGGATTCTGGCACACTTGTTAAACTGCTTTAGATAAAAGCATCTGGCAAATGAAGATATGTAAATGTGAGGTCTAATCCTGAATCTTAGTCTGATGTAGGCCAAACCTGTGACTTATCTAACATGGTTTATTGAGACAGAAACCCAGAAGAGTGAGATTTAAGAAACACACTGTAATCTAACCGTGTTTTAATCCGACTGAATCCGCTCTTTATCTCTTTCTCTGTGTTTGCATAATCTTCATCATTTTATTCATCAGAGGAGAAAACATAATCTGGCCCATATGTTGCAGTGTTGTATCATGCCGTTGCACTAGCTGCTCCAGGTGAATATGACCGTTTACGCTGTTTTAGACAGCCTGTCAGACTGCGTTCAATTAACATAATAATGAGTAAAGAATAAAACACTTGGAGGCATGCTGTTATAGGAAAGTAATCAGTGACAGGGTTCACCGAAACTGGACAGCTGAAGACTGTTCCTGTTGTAACCTTAGATTCCTGTTCTTGGCTGGAACCCAGTGTAGTATTCTGCTATTGTAGCGCATCTGCCTCAAAGTTTGATGTGTTATGCATGCTTTTCTGCTCACCACGGTTGCAAAGAGTGGTTATTTGAGTTACTGTAGCCTTCCTGTTCCAGCTCAAACCAGTCTGGCCAATTTCCTCTGACTTCTCTCATTAGCAAGGCATTTCTACCTGCAGAACTGACCGTTTACTGGATGTTTTTTGTTTTCCGTACCATTCTGTGTAAACACTAGAGATGGTTGTGTACTCAAACCAGCCTTCATGGCACCAACATCCATGCCACGGTCAAAGTCACTGAGGTTCGAGGAGAAGATCTTGACCTGTATCTGCATGAGTGTATATTTTGCACATGAGTGTGCAGGTGTTCCTTATTAAGTGGACAGTGTATGTACGTATGTGTTAATGTTTGCCATATGTGACCATGAATGTGGGTCTGTAATGAAAGACTACATGAAGAGGCATTATCAGACATAGCATGAACCACTTTCAGACAATTTCCCAGAAGGATCAGCTGGAAGGCAGCCATCATGGAATAGCCCTGTATTAGTGCTAATGCAGCATGTCGCTGCTTTTTATGTGTGTCTTATACTTTAAATACTGCAATATAAAAGCATTACACCTAAGAATTTCAATAAAAATCTAATCTAATCTGATATAGTGCTTTTCCAAAAACCGGGGCACATTTCACAAATAATAATAATGAACAATAATGCAAGCAATCTATGGACATAAATACTCATAAAGACCAATATTAAAGGCAGTAACCTAAACGGCGCTGTCTCATCTGTCAGATACAAATGTAAATATGTCATTCTTTCTCTGTCTGACTGCAGGACTGTGTATGGAGGTGTGTGTGTGTGTGTGTGTATGTGTGAGGGAGACTCTGGGCAGGCTTTTAGAGTCCTGGGTGAATGCAGGGACTAAACAGTGCAGTGATTGTCCTCTAGTCCTTTACATGCACCTCCGCATGGCAATGAATACTGTTTTACAAATAGACCACACACACACACACACACACACACACACACACACACTACATATATCTGCTCTGTTTTACTATTTTCCATTATTTTTATAATTTATGTTACACAGCAATGATCAACTTATGTAAAAAGCTGAAGTGATTAGTAATTTATTTAGCAATTTGTTTAAGAATATCATCTTTTTCACAGAAAGAAAGGAAATTGCTTTGTCACTTGTAAGATGAAGTGTGTAGCTTTGTAGTAATTTTAAATTTTAAGTATTTCATTTCTACATGCTCTTGAAGCAGTCATCACATCTATAAAAGGCATAAGTGATTTCTGGTGTCTGTGGTGACATGCAATAAAAGGTCAGCTTCAAAAAACTGGCCATGTCAGCATCAGACTAGAGGATATGATTACTACTCATCAAATGTGATGCTTGTAATTTTATGAGTCATGCTAATCTGTTAGTGATGTGTTTATACCCACCCAACGGTCTATAAAGAAGATCATATTTTGTCTAATGTATAATGTTAAGTTCTTAGTTCACCTTCATGTATTAATAGTCACTCATCATTTGTTAGCTGAAGTGTCACTGACAATCCTGTAAAGGAATCTATGGCGTTATAGCTGAATTAATGTTCGTTTAGATTTGCTAGGTCCATGAACCTTTATAATCTTTAGCAATTTTCTATGTAGCACTGATAGTTCTGTGCTATGATTGTTTCTCGAATTGTGATTGTAACAGAAAATCTGTTTGTGCGTTAGCGTGTACTAGAAATAATCAGTGTGCATTTGGGCAGGACAGTTATAATCCCGGTTCACATGTCACATGTGTGAACAGCATCTTCAAGTTTATACTGCTTGGTGATGAGACTACTTTCAACAAATCCAACAAACTTGCGTACTAGATTCAACACCTAGACATTTTCTTAATCAAATTGAACCTGTTAAAAATAATAGACTCCTCCAAAATCTTTAAATTAGCAGTTATTAAACAGTTGATTAAAAAAAACCTGACCTTGACCCTTGTCATCTGTCAAACTGTAGGCCAATTTCAAACCTCTCCTTTATCACTAAGCTCCAAGATGTTGTAGTTTATCCACTGAGCTCATATCTGCATAGGAATCACATACATGAAATCATTCAATCAGGGTTTAGTTTTCATCACAGTACTGAGACAGCACTGGTTAAAGTAGTAAATGACCTAATACTGGCCTGTGATCAGGGTTGTGTCTCCTTGCTTGTATAATGCAATAATATTGTTCTAAACAGAATGGAAAATGTTTTTGGAGTTCATGGCTCAGGTCCTATCTGGCTGATCGCTATCAGTTTATAAATGTTAATGGTGAGTTGTCTATTTACCTGTGGGTACAATTCATGGCATTACCTTCCACTGCTGTATGTTTCAGAAAATCCAGATGAGAGATACCAGCTTAATGAAGCTGAGGGATGTGTAAAGGACATTAAATACTGAATGATGAGTAACTTCCTAAGGATATTTGCATTTGAATAAGAATAGAGCTTCCTTTAGTTTTGATAATACTTACATTGCTTATTTTGGAATTGGTGTATGAGGAATTAGCTAAAGGAAGGAAGATAGTAGATATTAGTGGGAGAGAGAGAGATATTTGCAAATTCAAATGATATATGTTGCTCTAATGCTGCGTTTGTGTGTGCAGGTGGTATTTTTGAGACACTGGAGAATGAGCCAATCAGCGTGGAAGAGCTAGCCTTTAAATTCGCAGTGACCAGCATCAACCGAAACAGGACATTAATGCCTAACACAACACTTACCTACGACATCCAGCGCATCAACATGTTCGACAGCTTTGAAGCCTCAAGGAGAGGTAAATCGAAGCTTTGGAACAACAATATTTATTATAACATGCAACCATTCTGACATTCTTGCCAGAAATATTATTCAGATATCTTTTAAATAACTCTAGTTCATAAACTTACAGTGGTGTTTCAGGACTCACATCTATTCTGGCTAGTACATTACATTTACATTAAAAGTACATACCCTATAGTAATTTTTTTCTGGCAATGCCCTCTTCTTGTTTATTGTAACTACTAATGTGAATTACCTGCATGTAGTTCACGCTTCCGAGTCCAAGATGAGGTTTTTCAATAGTGTCTAGACCACCACTACTAAACACAAGCACTTGCCATTAAACATGAAAAAATCAGGGATAGAAAATGCAGGCTGAAGAAGGAAACAGTGTTTTTCCCCATTTGCTGTCAAATGTAATATGCACCATAAAAGCAGACTCTAATAAGAGTCTAGCATATTGCCAAAAGTCTATCAGTACATCATAATGACTTCACTATGTGGTGACTTCACCCTTATGTTGCTCTCCTTTACCTCATAACTCCACCTTCACATCACTTACTTCACTCTAACTCCTCTCTCATGTACTTTCAGCATGTGATCAGCTGTCACTGGGTGTGGCTGCAGTCTTTGGCCCCTCCCACAGCTCCTCAGTCAGTGCAGTGCAGTCCATCTGTAATGCACTGGAGGTTCCTCACATACAGACACGTTGGAAACATCCGTCTATGGACAACAGGGACAGCTTCTACGTCAACCTGCACCCAGAGTATGCCTCCATTAGCCGGGCCGTGCTCGACATTGTGCACTTCTACAAATGGAAGAGTGTCACCGTAGTGTATGAGGATGCAACAGGTAGGAGGGGTTTATCAGTGATAGAATCTATAAATAAACTTTTTGCAGGAGTGGGTGGGATTGGTCAGACTTTCTGTGGGAGCAGGTGGGATTGGTCAAACTTTCTGTGGGAGCAGGTGGGATTGGTCAGACTTTCTGTGGGAGCAGGTGGGATTGGTCAGACTTTCTGTGGGAGCAGGTGGGATTGGTCAAACTTTCTGTGGGAGCAGGTGGGATTGGTCAGACTTTCTGTGGGAGCGGGTGGGATTGGTCAGACTTTCTGTGGGAGCAGGTGGGATTGGTCAAACTTTCTGTGGGAGTGGGTGGGATTGGTCAAACTTTCTGTGGGAGCCAGCAGAATCGGTCAAGCTTCCTATGGGAGCTGGCCGGATTGGCTTTTATGTTCAATCTTATGTGGTAAACAGAATTATGGAGTTGCCATCTCTGAGAAGGGCATATGTGATGCACAAATTTGTCAAAAATAAAAACCTTAGAAGACAACTGTCCTGCAGACAAAAGCTTCCCAAAGTTGTTGCCTACCTTTGAATGAACAGTTCCTTAATCGAAGCAACTGTGGTGTGCCATATTTGCTTGACACTCTGAAGTGGTGCAACAGAAAAGTGCTCATCCTGTTGTCGGGAAATCTCGAGTTCAAATCCTGATGATGCCACAGCCTTCCACAGCTGGGAGTCCTAGAGAGCCTTGCTCTCTGGGTGGGAGGGATGGTGTTACAGTCCCCTCTCTCCCTTATCAATCAAAAAGACAGTAGCCAATTGTGGGCATCTGTGAGCTCCTGTATGCAGAGGAGGGCAGTTAATATTTTCCTCCAAGTGTGTCACACTGCCTGTTATGTAGCATAAGCAGCAGTTTGAATAGATGTGGTAGCTGGTTTCACATGCCTCGGAGAAAGCATGTGCTAGCCTTCACCCTTCCTGGTTGATATCTGTTGTGTGATAGAGCTGGATGTTGGATGGGAAGTGTCAGATGACCAAATTGGTGAGGAAATGGGGAAAAAAAATCTCCATCCACCTAACAAAATTATGAGATCATCTATGCTGAGAAGGAAACAGGCAATGCTTACCTCAAATTTGACCAAAATAAGGAACTGAGAAGGAGTGTGCAAATGCTGCCTATCTAAGGAACTGCCTTCCAGTTGGAATATGAAAATATAGTGTATACATTGTTTGAGATTATAAAACAACAAGAGACAAGCAGTAAACAATAATTAGGGGTTGTGGTTAGTATTGAGCTGAAGGAAGAACTAAATAAGAAAGCAAAGGCATAGCAGAAGGTTGTGTAAGGTAAAAAACCTTACTGTGTTTGCTTATTTGTTTTGAAGGTCTGATTCGTCTGCAGGAGCTGATCAAAGCTCCATCCCGTTACAGCATTAAGATTAAGATCCGCCAGCTGCCTGTGGGGAACAGAGACACCCGGCCGCTTCTCAAAGAGATGAAGAAGGGGAAAGAGTTCTGCGTCATCTTTGACTGTTCATACCAGACCACAGCCGAGGTGTTAAAACAGGTAATACATGCCAACACTCTCCTGAGCTCAGCACAGGTAACACGCTCAGAAAATATCAGGCTTCTGTGTACAATGGAATGCAGCATATCCAGTATAAATATGAATTTATATGAATAAAATTTCTTTCTTTTTCTCCACAGTTACTTTCTATGGGCATGATGACTGAGTACTACCATTTCTTCTTCACCACGCTGGTAAGTCGCATTATCTAACTTTCAATTACACAATATCTTCTATCAAAAGTGTTAGATCCTCTCTTTGGGCAGAATTTTAACTGTAGATCGAACTTGGCCTGTGTCTTATTTGGGATTCATCATAAGTAGCCACTTCTAGCACATTTGTTGGCTCATAATTGCTTACTAGATTCTTAAATTTAAAACATTTTTGATACAAGACATATAAAAAGACAAACAAGACAAGTGATGCAACTAGCATAACTAACTATCTATTTAACTTCTACTTAGCCAGATACATTCCCTCCCTAATTGGTTGCCTTGCGTTATTCATCTAAATGTAACCACCAGGAAAGCCTTCAAGATTTATTGGTAACAGGACAAGCCGCTTTTTTTCCTCGTAATACCTTGAAGAGGGAGAAAAAAAGAGAGGCTTCTGAGGGAGCGACTGTTTATAGCTGCTATAACGTAAGTGATAATGTCATGTAGGGCGAGTGGAGACGGATGCAAGTGCAGTAAAAGTGTATTTATTGAGAGGCAGGCAGACAAAATCCAAAACGTGAATCAAAACTCATAACGGTAATCAGGCAAAGGTCAGGCAATCTACAAACGGCTATGGCAAGGATAATTCAAAACACGCGAAACTAGGGAACAGAACAAGGTCAACAAAAAGGAAGTCAAAGAACACTGAACAAGACTCGGTACAAACTTCACGAACCACAAAGACACACGGGGGCAGGACGGGGTTAATTACACAAACTAATTAAAGGGTAGACGGAAACAGGTGTGAGAAATGAGGACACATGAGGGAGACAACCAATGACAGGACATGGGTGGAGACAAAACAAAACACACATGGCAAAGTTTAATAAAATAACACGGTAGCGCGCACTGTTGCGCTGAAATATTAAATATAAAAAAAACAAAAGCTAAGACAGGTCATTCTTTAATTAATAAAAATGGGAGTTTCCAAAAAGACCGTGTGAGTTGCATTTCCATCATCGACACATGATCATTTATTTCTCCTCTTTTAGTGCAGCCTTTTGAAAAACTGACCCATACCTCGTACAAGAAAAAACACTTTTTTGTGATTTTATTCTTTAAATTTTGAGTGTTTCTGTTTGGGTTAGAGAGTGTGACTCTGATGAGGTGTGTTATGTTGTGTTGTAGGATCTGTATGCTCTGGATCTGGAGCCGTACCGCTACAGCGG
>CM040467.1:2233871-2241765 GCA_022758105.1 Pangasianodon gigas
CTAATGGAAACTAGCTTAATGTTCCTTAAATCCTGAAAATATTCCTTGTTTTTTTTTTAAAGCAAGCGTAATGCACCTTATGGGAATCCCAGTCATACCTGCTCTGGAGCAAGAACTATAGCTAAGGAACTAAAATTGGCCCTGGTTCTTCTGGTGGAAACTAGCCTATCGTTCCTGACCTCCTGAAAATGTTCTTTGTTTTTTGTATGCAGTGGAAATGCATCTAATGGAAGCCCAATCATACCTATTCCAGAGAACAGTACCTTCTCTGGAACTAAAAGTATTGCTATGGAAGTAAAATTGGCCCTGGTTCCTTTGGTGGAAACTAACCTAAAGTTCCTGACCTCCACAAAATATCCCTGGGTTTTTTAAGGCAGCGGAAGTGCACCTCATGAGAACTAGCAAGATAGAAAACAAAGAACTAAGAAATACTTGAAATACAGCTTCAAATTGTAACAACAATAGTGTAAACAATCAATGGTGCAGTCTTACGGGCAGAGAGTGGAAAACCAGACTAGTAAACAACATTTGAGAATTTAGGGAAATGGAGCCCCAAATCCCTTCTTATACTTGGGGGTCTTCCTGATGGCACATGTTTTGAGTTTAAATACAAGATGGAAGGGATGGGGCAGCCAATAACATCATTGTTCTGGTTCAAATTGTTCACAAAATACATTTTTCTGGTAGGAAAACCCATACGTGATGTATAAGAAATCGGACAAGCCGCTGTACGGGAACGACCGCTTCGAGGGTTACTGCTTAGACTTGCTGAAGGAGCTCTCCAACATCCTGGGATTTTCCTACGAGGTCAAACTTGTCTCGGATGGCAAATATGGTGCCCAGAACGATAAGGGGGAGTGGAATGGCATGGTTCGAGAGCTCATAGATCACGTATGTTTCACACATGAAACATTTATATCATAACAGAGTGAATATACAAATCTAAAAAAAGATGACGGGAAACAATGACAGACCATGACAGCTGCTGTTATGGTAAATGTTCTGAAGTGGAGAAGATGACATCATCAGACGAACCTGAGCCAAACATACATGAGCTACGCCCTAAACCGCCACGCTGCCGTATTGATTAGTGAAAATAGTTTGCCACCTGTGGTAACCTATAGCGTGGTAATAAATTGTGTGACACTACATGCTATTTGGTTTGGTATATATTAGTGGATCTGGATGGCTCATGATAAGCATGATGCTAAACACCACATGGGAAATGTGCCAAATGGGCTATGTCCATGCTAGTTGAAACCTAGTTTGCCACTTATGATACCTTGCTGTGGTGTCAAGTAAAAAACAGTCAAGTAAAATGCAAATGTTGGAATGGGGCTCCAAGCAGTTGTCAAGGTAGCTGGAAAATATTCGTTCTAGATGCTAACGGTTCATCTGGTTAGCTAGCTAACAACTGCTTACTAATTGTATGCATCATAGTTTTGCATACTGTTTGGCCATACAGTTTGGTAAGAGCTGGCACTTGTTTGATTATGTCATCTTGTTGCTCCTGTTTAGGATATTTACCAAAATGGCAGGTGATGAAGGAAAATCATAATGTTTCCAAAGATCTGCCTACGATTTTTGGCAATAATGTTTTTTTATGTCCTGCAGGTAGCAGATTTAGCTGTGGCTCCACTCACCATTACCTATGTCAGAGAGAAGGTGATCGATTTCTCCAAACCATTCATGACCCTGGGAATATCCATCCTGTACCACAAACCCAACGGCACAAACCCGGGCGTCTTCTCCTTCCTGAACCCGCTCTCCCCTGATATCTGGATGTACGTCCTACTCGCCTGCCTAGGAGTCAGCTGTGTCCTTTTCGTCATTGCCAGGTAAGGACAGTTTCCAAAAACTTTAATGAAATCCACACCGGTTACTGTGGTTAAGATTAGGGTTAGGTTTAGGTGTAGCATAGCCTTAATTAGCTATATTATTAATTATGTCAGTGGAAGGTCCTCAGAAGGATAATAAGACATAGTGTATGTGTGTAGGTTCACACCTTATGAATGGTACAATCCTCACCCCTGCAACCCTGACTCTGATGTGGTGGAGAACAACTTTACACTAATCAACAGCATGTGGTTTGGTGTTGGAGCTCTAATGCAGCAAGGTAGGACCTTCTTTTTAAATTCTGTTAAACTATTTGGAGCATCTGACATACAAGTCCATCATGGCTTCTTTTGATCCCATCAATTCCACTCTATTGATCTTCTCAAGATGAGAGAATTCAACAGTATGCTACCACTACCATGTTTCACCATGGCGATGGTGTTCTCAGGGTAAAGAGGGTGAATACGTATGCAAGGCACTGTATAGAATCAGCATACTATATCTAGTGTCTGTGATCTTTTTTTGCCTCCCCAGGTTCAGAGCTGATGCCTAAAGCTTTGTCCACTAGGATTGTTGGGGGCATCTGGTGGTTTTTCACACTTATCATCATCTCATCATACACGGCGAATCTTGCTGCATTTCTCACCGTGGAGCGCATGGACTCACCCATCGACTCGGCTGATGATCTCGCCAAACAAACCAAGATTGAGTATGGAGCCGTGAGGGACGGCTCCACCATGACCTTCTTCAAGGTGAGAACACAGAGCAGGTGTCTGTTCTCCTCTTAAAGCTCCATGTTTTGTATGACACACTAACAACTTCTTTCTGTTGTTCACCAGAAATCGAAGATCTCAACGTATGAGAAGATGTGGGCCTTCATGAGCAGCCGTAAGAACACAGCTCTGGTGAAAAACAACCGGGAGGGAATCCAGCGTGTGCTAACCACTGACTATGCACTCTTGATGGAGTCCACCAGCATCGAGTACATCAGCCAGCGCAACTGCAACCTCACACAGATCGGAGGCCTCATTGACTCCAAGGGCTATGGAGTGGGAACCCCAATTGGTGAGAGGAGGAACCTGCATTTACAAATTAGTTTATTTTGCCTTGAGTTTCTCAAAGGTGTCTGGTTACTGGTAACTTTGTAAATGAATATAGAACCTGATTTGTCTTCCTTCATTTATCTGTCACCAAAAACCTCTAACCAGGTCATGTGGCCCATAAATTACTTCCTGCAGTAAATGGGTTTTGATGGACATCTTATGGACATCATTTGGCTGATGCTTTCTTTTATCCAAAACAACTTACAGTAGAGTCAGGAGACAATTGTGCAGTTGAGGGTTAAGGGCCTTGCTCAAGGAGCCAACAGTACCAGCTTGGTGATACGATTTGAACTCCCAATCTTCCAGACAGTAGCTCAAAGCCTCAACCAACTAAGCCACCATGTCCCCAAGATCATGTTTCCTTCAGTAGCTTATCAAACTAACGCAAATTTCCTTTAAAATGTTGTAGTATCTATGATGTCAGGGTGGAGCAGCTAGGAATGAGGATCAGCATATTAACCAGAGCATAATGCTAGCAGTATAACTATAAAATAAAGCAGATAAATAAGGTAACACCTGTTAAAAAAAACCTTATTGTTGAATATGACTGTTTTTTTTTCCCGCAGGTTCCCCGTACCGCGATAAAGTGACGATTGCCATTCTGCAACTGCAGGAGGAAGGAAAGCTGCACATGATGAAGGAAAAGTGGTGGCGAGGAAACGGCTGTCCGGAGGAGGACAGTAAGGAGGCGAGCGCTCTCGGTGTGGAGAACATCGGCGGCATCTTCATCGTCCTCGCCGCTGGGCTTGTGCTCTCCGTGTTTGTGGCCATTGCCGAGTTCGTTTACAAATCACGCAGAAATCTTGATGTGGAGGAGGCAAGTGTTGGGCAGTGCGAGTGGCACAACAAGTACTGACCACAACGGATGACTGATAGGGATAAATAATATTTTCAGACTTCACGATATATCATCAGAGCCCTAATTTGGAATGGAAAAAAGACCCTCACTCAAAGGGAATTAATGGTAACGTACTTCAGTGCAACAATCACAGAAGTATTCTTATCGTAACAGTCACATTCCTGTACTTTCCTTTTCTTTTTCTGTGCCCTTTGTAGCACAAAATGTCCAACTCTTCACCTTTATATGTAGACTATATCGGGTCAGAAATCATAACACCTACATCCTATGTAGTCCAACAGGGAGCCATCTGGGATTCAATCACTAGTCCTTATATACTGGAAGTACATTACAAATAATGGCTTTTATATCTAGTGCACTTTGGGTCATATTCATGAGTTGAGTTCCATGTGTATAGTAAGGATTTAATACTGAAATCACACACATTGGTATTCTGGTCTCAGACGCAACTACAGACTTGCGTTTCTTGTGTGATATCGTCTTGAGCAACGAATCCAGCGACACTGTTTGACAGTCTGATGTAACCGCAGTATGCCCTGAAATTCAGTGAAATTCATATTTTGGGCTGTAAATACATTCAGAAAGATTATGGGATGTTATTTGTAGTCAATATTAAATACATAACTATGACTTTGTTAATTGTTTTGTTTAAAGGCATTGGAGTAGGTGCTATTGAAAAACCCTGGAAACTCTGAATATGAGGAACTCATTTCATATTCTCTACATAAACACTGATGTACCTTTTTCACTCTGAATATTGTCCCATGTGTCTAACAAGAAGCTGTTTGGGATTAAATCACTATTTATTACTATAAATTTTAAAAAAATGCATTTGTTGGAAAGTTGCTGTGGTATAAGAGGAATAAAACACTTCGGGGTACGTGCTGTTATTGGAAGATAATAACCTTTGGGGTGGTATCAGTGTCTCTACTTCATCACAACACCCACCGTTGCTTATTTTCCTATAACAACACACCCACGAGTGTTTTATTCTTTAGAAAGTTCATCCCTCAGGGCTACATGTATGTACTTTTCTGGCTTGCCCCCAACTTGCGAATTGATTGGTCTTGAGGTGAAAAGTGCTTCACAGAGACTTTACAACCGTGATGAACAGAAAAGCATCTCAAAACACACAAGACGTCGAACCTGGAGGCGGACTAGTGCAATTCATGTTGAAGTACACTAACTACACAGTAAAATAAAAGCTTTTATGCCCTATATACAAGACAACAAGGCAACTGACATTCAGCTTCCTGTGAAAGAAAGGTTCCAACTCAACATTTATTGGTTGTGGTATTGAATCATTGGTCAAAATTTACATGCACTACATAGTGAGATATTTTTTATACCCTATGTAGTGCACTTTTTCTCAATAGGGAGTCATTCAGCATTTGGTTTTCTAAATAAGAACACGACATGAAATAAGGTATGAAATAATACTATAAGCCCTAAGCGGAGTAGTTTAATTTCTTTTATTATTTTATAAACGTGTTTGTGTTACAGTTTTTCCTCTTTTAAGCCTGCGAGCTTAACTGAGATGCTTTTTTTTTTTTTAAATACTTTACATATAAAAAACTTTAAATAGCAACCATTATGTATTTTAATTATTGATTTCTAATCTGTCATTGAGCTTTAGTAGTGGTTCATTACATGATTTAAATATGAAAGCATCTTGTACGTTCTCTTTTATTCATATCTGATTTTATATTGTTTGACGTTATTGAAAATAATGACCGTCTATTTCCTTGGGTCATTGTTTCTTACTGCTAATTTTCTTTTTAAAACAGAGAGAGAGAAGAAAGAGAAAAGACAGTCTGGGCTTTGGAATTTAGAGAGACAGCAAAAGAGAGGGGAATTGAGAGAGAAAAACACAGAGAAAGGAGAGAGGACATCTGGCTGCGCAATGAGACCTTAAACGTTCGGGTTTTGATGAATTCAGGACTGAAACCTTGTTCTTTAATCTCCTGAAGCCTTAATCAAGTCTTTCATCACAAACTGGGATTAGAATCTGAAGCCAGGGGGGGATTAAAGAAAGTGACCTGGAATCAGCCTCCTCCTCCGATGAGCTGCGCAGAGCTGAGTAATAATAACACAATGTACCGAGGCTGTGTGTGTGTGTGTGTGTGTGTGTGTGTGTGTGAGGTTGGGAGTTTATTAAAAATGAAACACAGCGTGTGCAGCGTGTCTTAAACCTCGACCTTTAGCTCATCGTATATTTATTGTTTTGGGAATAACACTCTGGAATGGCGCTGGATCCATCTTTTACTGATGTTTATACCACAGCGCTCTTTCATTCTCAGTTCTGATTGGCCAGGAGATGTTGATTCGTTTTCTATAACGGCAGCTTTGACAGTTTCCATAGTAACAGTTTAGTCACAGGGACTTGTATGTTGGATGATCTATATAATCTAAACGTAGTAATAAAGGAATTTAAAAAAAAAAAAAAGATGTGTTGTTATTAAGAAAATATATAATGGCTGATATGGTTTCTTGATTATGGTTTCTGTATGGAGATGTTTATGGAAGGAGTCTCCTGTTTCAGAGACAGATAAAATCGAAGGTTGCTGAGGGAACGACTTTTTTTTTTTAATAGCTGCTATAATGTGATAAACAGGAACTAACTTCTCTCACGGACGTTGCACAACATTATTCCGAAGAAGACGCTATTCTGATTGTGTTCCTAATAAAGTGGACGGTGAGTGTATATACAGACAGACAGACATAGATAGATATACACACACAGATAGACTGAGACATGGAGTAGATAAAAAGATAGATAGACAGTTTATACATAACTGTTTATTCCACATGACATGGAAATGGTGTCTTGCTAAAAATAGAGGCACTTCATCATTCATCATTCATCATTCATCTCACACACACACGCACACACACACACACGCACACACACACACACGCGCGCACACACACACACACACACACACACGTAAAACTGTAAAACCCGCTTCATGAAGAGTCCTCTCTCATCTCCCTTCGACTCCGAAGTACATCTGGAAGATTTGAGCGCAGCCTCTCTCGCTGAGGAACTGGAAGAGCTGCCCGAGGTCCATGTGGTTCCCTCTGTTCCCGTGAGGATCGAACGCGGCTTCCTCGAAGCCGTCGAATCGGCGCAGCGACTCTGCGCTCTGATTGGCCGGGTCCAGTGGGACGTCCTCTCTGTGACGGATCATGATGCGCTTCCAGGTCAGGACTTTCACCCTGCACAGCATCGTACGCAACAAACATCAAACAGCAAGATCTTGCTTCGAATGTGTACACCTGCAGCACAACCAGAGGAGTGCACACAGAGCACAGACGCTATAGAGATACCAATTTTTTGCAAAAGTTAGCATGCTAATTAGCTAGTTTTGCAGAAATGCCTTCTGGGTAAGTACTGAAGTCTGGTGAATCGATCACACGATGGATAAAGGGACGTGCAGGTAACCAACCGGACAAATAAAAAAACAGCTGGACAGACTTAAAGACTTCAGGATTAAAGCGCCGCTGCATCACTCTCTTTAGATGGAGATGAAGCAAGGGATAAATCCCTCTGCTCCACTCACTATCAGCAGGTGTTCGAACAGCATTGTGGGAAACATATTAAACAACAGAGATGAGTCTGGGTGATAAATGACCTCTAACACACACCTGGCCCAGAATTCCTCACAGGCGGCCTGTAGACCCTCCACACACACGACCCCCGGCTTCCCCGGCATGCTGAAGCCGGTCAGCTGCAGCTCTTTGGCCCACTCCAGGATGTTCTTCCTCTTGCTCTTGTTGTAGATGTGATGGCTGTAGATCCACAGTCTGGTGAAGGTCTCGGAGCTCGGCGTTTGCGCTGCTCCTTTCGCGCCGTCGTCGTCCTGCTCCAGGTATTCGTGTGTGTGATCCCTGAGCCAGTCGACAGCGGACAGCACACACACTTCGCCCGTGCAGCTCTCGCGCAGGTACGAGCGCAGATCGGAGACGAGGCAGGCGTGCTGCGCCCGGCTCAACTCGCCACATCTACGACAATAAACGGCATGTTACGCTTTATTACATTAACAATATGCCAAAGAATACGCGCGTTTTTAAATCCGTACATGTGAAGTGTTGC
>CM040467.1:2249202-2261702 GCA_022758105.1 Pangasianodon gigas
GAGAACCAACACGCCATTAAACACTACGAGACGCCGCGTTCAGATCCGCACTGCCTGGTGCTCAGCCTGGACAACTGGAGTGTGTGGTAAGAACAATTTTAATTGCAACTGTCATGATGCTTTTGAGCAATTAAATGGTACGTGTTACAAATCGATAGTTAGCTATTGCTAGCTAAACTAGCTAGCATTTTTTCAAATTTTCCAGAATTAGCATCTAAAATCATTCAAGTCTTTTCAGTTAGAACCTTCTGGAAAAATTGCCCGAATTTTATGTATGAAAGCTAAAACAAACCCCGTGATTTTTGTTTGTTTGTTTTTTTACTGTAAAGGTGTTACATCTGCGATGACGATATCCACTACTCCAGCACGGGACAGCTGGCTCAGCTCATCTCCAACATCAAGAAACAAATGCTGGGCGAATCCAGACACAAAGCTGCCACTAGGAGTAAGTGCTTTATGTATGGGTTCGTCGAAGTGTTTCACAAATTTTTAACCAAACTTCTAAAAATTGCTGAAAAAGGAAATAGTGTAAATAGTTCTGAAGAGGACCATGTCCTAAAAACGACTGTAGTTATGGGCTTTGTCTCAAACCACATGCCAGGTTAGAATTATACTATACTGCATGTTATCATAGTTTTGTAAAATTTAGCAGTTTAGTATGCGGTTATAAACTGACCATAGCTACTTGGTAACCCGGAAATGCATCAGTGTTGCTGCTAAATGCTTGGGAACATAAAACCCTTCAGACTTTACAAAGCATGAACATAGGGCCCTTTCCAAATTTACAAAGAAGGAATCTAGGAACCTGGAAACTTTGTTCCCTGTAAACATTGTGGCCTAGAAATGGAGGGTCTTTTCCAAATTTACAAAAATGAATGTAGGATCCTTTCTGAATTTACAAAGAATCAATATAAGGCCCTAGAAAGATTAAGATTAAGATGAAACTGTCTTGTCGTTGTGCAGAGTACGAGTACAGAGCCAATGAAATGCAGTTTTTCTCATATCCCGGGTTGTTAGGAAGCTGGGGTCAGAGCGCAGGGTCAGCCATGATACAGCGCCCTGGAGCAGATGTGGTTAAGAGCCTTGCTCAAGGGCCCAACAGCAGCAGCTTGACAGTGCAGGGGCTCGAACCCCCTGACCTTCTGATTATAGTTAAGAGCCTTAACTATATTCTTTAATATTCCTTAATATTCCATGGGAATATTGTGCCTTTGAAATGTTCAGGCCCCTGAAATTTGGAACACGGAGCCATTTTCAGATATACAAAGAGCAATATACGTCCCTAGAAACTTCTGGACCTGGGAACTCTGTGTCCTTGAAACATTGGGCCCTTGAGACAGAGGGTCCTGTGGGGACTATGGGGTTTGGGAGTACAGGGTTGTGCTTTCAAGCTCCAATGCAACATGGCCACCATCAGCCAATCAGCTATCAGCAGGCATTTGACAGGGTTAGCATTGAGGTGTTATGTTCATCTGTGGTCTCTTTAGTGTCGTATACAACTTGGCGAGAACTGGCCTCTACTTGCGAAGGGTGCTTGGACCCCGCAACTCGCAGCTTGCAGCTGTATTTCTTAGTAAATCACATTCCTATAAAACATCATGTAGAATTTAGCGTAAGGATGCATATCAGCGTAAATGTGTTGCTAGCTAGGATTCCACTGACTGTGAGATGTTTCTAAATGCACTTCTCTCAAAGAAGAAGAAGCGAAGGAAGAGAAGAACACTTCAAGCGACACCGTGCAGGAAAACGAGGCTGAAAAAGAGCAGGAAAAGAAAGAAGAGCAGAAAGAAAACAAGAAGTGCGTGAAGCAAAACGGCCAAGAAACACAATCCGTGCCCGTGCGAGGCCTCAGCAACCTCGGCAATACGTGTTTCTTCAACGCTGTGCTGCAGGTCCGCAGATTTTTATACTATATTTGATATATATTTATGTTTCTTTGTAAGGATTTTTACCACATTGAACAGTTGAACCTCATGCTAAGACAAGCAGTGTGGTAAGTAGCATGTCCTAGCTACTTATAATAGCCATAATACTAGCGCTTATGCTAACAAGAGAACTTAGGAGAAGAGCGCTCTAAGTACACATACATGCTTATGCTATGTATGCTATTGGTAACGGCTATGCTAACACATGTCTTTGCTAATGTTAACCCTTACATTCAGTTTAGCTCACTACTGAAATCCAACCATGTCAAAAATCTCTAACTTGTGTGTTGCAGAATCTATCGCAGACTTGGCTGCTGCGTCAACTCCTCAGTGATTTCAGGGACGAAGAAAAGAGTGTGTTGATCACACCATCGTCATCCTCCGATCTAGTACGTCCCACATTTCCTACACTCCTTCCAAATACGGTTAAATATCCACCATGTTTACAAGAAGATTCCACTTCGGCGTTGTGGTGGTGTTTACTGCCTCAGAAATTAGCGGTTAGCAGTTGATGCTAAGTGTAATTACGGTGTGATTTTAGTCGCAGGGAGTCTTTTCGGTGTAGTTTATCAAGATATCTGAGGAAAATGTCGACGTTGCTGACAGTTTTGTCTGCTTTCCGATGTCGTCGTACCTGTACATTGTCTGTATAAAAGATTTTGGAAGCTAGCTCAGGCTGTTATTCGCTTTTGCTCCAAGTCCATGTTTCGCAGTTGCCTAGCAACAGATTCTCAAATGTGAAAATTGGGACCTGGGAACATCATGCCCTTGAAATGTTGGGGTTTTAATAAGACAGGGCTCTGGAAATGTAAGCTGTTAAGAAAATGACAGAGGGCCCTGAGAACATTCGTGTCCTGGAAGTGCAGTGTCCTGGAAGTGCAGTGTCCTGGAAGTGCAGTATCCTGGAAGTGCAGTGTCCTGGAAGCGTAGGGCTGTTAAGAAAATGGCAGAGGGAATACACAAAATTACAAAATTGTAAATCTCTTTAACAGCTAATTCAAGTGTGATTTTTTTTTTTTTTTTTTTCCCCCACATACAGGAAGTCTTTGTTGCAACCACGAAACACAGACGCAAAGCAAAGGCTAATAAATGACTCTTTTATACAGAAAACGTAAAGGTACAAACCAGACAAGACTGTCAGGAACATCGACATTTCCCTCAGATATGTTGCTAAATTACCAAGAAAAGACTCCGTATGACTAGCATTAACCGCTAACTGAATTTCTGAGGAGGAAAATACCACCACAACAACAACGACAAAAAAAAAATGACAACAACATGAAATTAAGAAATTAGACTTTGAGATTTGTGGAAAAAATATTTCTGTTCATTTCTGCTCTTTGTTTATTCGCTCTTCGTTTACTCACTGCGCTAACGGGTATCATGAACAGCTTGCTAATAGCTGAATTAGCTGGACAGGAAAAACTCTAAAGTGTGCCACCTATAATTTTTTTCTTTTGTGTGTGTTTTTACCTCAGGATCCTTTGGAGGTGCGGTTGCCGAGACCCGGCTCTCTCACGCTGGCCATGTGTCAGCTCCTCAATGAAATCCAGCAGACCCAAAAAGGCGTGGTGACGCCGCGCGAGCTCTTCACACAAGTGTGTAAAAAGTACGGCTTGGAGAAACTAGCGTCTGTTTCAGTGCAGTTAGATAAGGCTAGTTTGTGGAAATAGCTTGATTTTCTCGTGTGTGTGTTTGTGTTTGTGTTTGTGTGTGTGTGTGTGTGTGTGTGTGTGTGTGTGCAGGGCAGCAAGATTTAAAGGCTTCCAGCAGCAGGACAGTCAGGAGCTCCTGCGCTACCTGCTGGACGGAATGAGAGCCGAGGAGAGCATCGTACGTGTGCTAATGCGAAACATTCAGCTAACTTAAGCGACATTCTTGATTGAGATCCCATTCTCATAACTAGCATGTTAACACAAGGAATCTTATCTTGTTTCCAACAAACCATGAGAAACTAGCTAGAGAAATTTATATTTATATTGGCTAAATGTATTTAAAAACGAGCGTTTATTCGCACTTCTCCATTTCAGCTAATAGCTGTGCTAGCAAACACTAGTACACTTCCCTGTGCTGTGTGCACTAATGCTAACGTGTAATCCACAGAGAGTAACTGCTGGAATCTTGAATGCGCTGAAAAGTTCGGGTAAAACCTCCGAGCCAGAGCAAAAGAAATTAGTAAAAGGTCAGTGAGCTACTTTATTACGCGATGTATGCTAATGCTAAGAATTATAAAGCGTAATCTTTGTATATACCTGTAGTCACGGTACTGAGGGATATATAACGAAACCCCCATGTGACTGTGTTTTGTTTTGTTTGTTTGTTTGTTTGTTTGTTTTCTAGAGTATGAGAGCAACGGCGGGACGAAGAGTTTTGTGGATCGTGTTTTTGGCGGAGAGTTGACCAGCACTGTGATGTGTACGGAGTGTAAGACAGTTTCCGTGGTTACCGAAGTTTTTCTCGACCTCTCGCTACCTGTGGCTGATGAGGTAAAGAACTGAAACGACTAACTCTTTAGGTTATGTTTGTAATATTTAGCTAGTTGCTAGCTGTTTTAATTAAAACTTTGTTATAGTAGCTAATTATCCAGCTAGCTAAATATTTAGCTACTCCAAAGACAACTCCTCAGGGTGATGTTAGCCAGCTCATTATATATATTATATAAAATATCGTACGTTATGAAGTTGTTAGCCAGCTAGCTTATTCAGTAGCAAGCTAGCGAACTGCTTCATCACGGAATCACAAATAGTCAAATACTGCGCAAGACTAATTAATGTTTATCGTTTTTAGGCTTACAGGAAAAAGAAGGGTGGCGGTCAGCAGAAGAAGAGCGAAAGCATGGAAAGTGGGCGGAGTGTCGAGACTCCGCTGACCAATGGGAATGAAGATATGCCAACGGGCGCAGGAAGCAAGTACCAGCAAAAGAAAGCCAAGAAGCAGGCGAAGAAACAGGCTAAGGTACTAAGACACCCACTGAGCTGTAAGACACGCCCCCTGGACATATTAAGACACGCCCACTTAATATATTAAGACACGCCCTCTGATTTGTGTACTTTAACGTTCTGGTATTTACAGACCCAGCGGCGGCAGCAAAAGCAAGGCGCAAAGCTCACGCTGGATTTACTGACCAATCAGAGCGAAGACACTTCTCCAGAAGCCCCGCCTCCGAGCACGAACGGACAGCCGGAAGCTGAAACTGAAGGTTTAGCAGACGAGCTCATTAGCCAATCAGAGCCTGCGGAACAGAATCAGGAGGCGCCTGCTGATGAAGAGGTAGAGGACGATGAAGAAGCGAGCGAAGCGCAAAACTCCGCCTCTAATAGATTCATCAGCCTATCAGAAGAGGGAACAGAAAAACAGGAAGTGGAAGAGGAAGATGAGCGTGAAGAGGCAGAGCTAATCAAGAGTGTGAGAGCGCTTTCGATCTCCGAGGATCAGCAGAGCAAAGAGGTGGAGCCCGAGGTGGAATCGGGGGCGGAGTCAGAGCTGGAGTTTGGGGCGGAGCCAGGGTTCGTGGTGGTGAATGCAGACCCGAAGGCTGCGTTCTCAACTCTGTCCAGCAGGGCGGCGCTGAACACCTCCGAGAGCTCAGTGGAGTCGAGCCTCCATCAGTTCACACAGGTGGAGCAGCTGACACACACCAACAGCCTGCTGTGTGTGACCTGCAGCCGGAGAGCCGCACACGGTACACACACACACACACACACACACACACACACACATACATATACACACACACAGTGAATCCAGATCAAGACTGATTCTACTTAAGTCTCTCTGTTTCACTCTCTGTTTCACTCCCTTTTTCTCTGTGTGTGTGTGTTTATATGTGTGTGTGTGTTTATATGTGTGTGTGTGTGTTTCACAGGCGGTAAGAAGAAGGTATACACAGAGGCGATGAAGCAGATGCTGATCTCGTCCCCTCCTCCTGTACTCACTCTGCACCTGAAGAGATTCCAGCAGGTAACACGCGCACACACACACACACACACACACACACACACACACTGAGAGAGAGAGATAAATATACACAGATAAAAATATGATCCACAAAGCCAGGGTTTGTAGAAATTCTCGTGTAGACATGGTGCATCATTCTGTCATGATGTAAACTGTGTGTGTGTGTGTGTGTGTGTGTGTGTGTGTAGGTGGGCTACAGTGTGTGTAAAGTCAACAGACACGTACAGTTTCCTCAGGTGCTGGATCTCGGCCCGTTCTGCTCTGCCAAATGCAAGGTATATATCTATAAGTCTTTTATTTCTCTCTCTGATTATGTCTTGAGTCATTATGTTCTTAGAAGTGGTCTCTGATTTTCTAACGTGTGTGTGTGTGTGTGTGTGTTTAGGGGGTGGAGGAAGGACAGACGCAGCTCCTCTACTCCCTGTACGGTATCGTGGAGCACAGCGGCACCATGCGCTCGGGTCACTACACAGCGTTCGTTAAAGCCCGACACACTAGCAGCGGTTTGCTAAACGGAGCGGCAGGTACGTCTGCTCTCACACTCCATCACTTCACTCTGATTGGCTTGATTGATATTTATTTAGTCTAATATTTACACAATTACACTCCCTGTACCGGTAAGATTTCTCATAGTGCAGGGCGGAGCCTTCACAGGAAATGGGGCGTACCATGTTTAGGAATGAAGGGAGATGTGTGATAATTACCGTACTCTACATACGTTAGTGACTCTACACCAACGTCTTGATTCATTATTATTATTATTATTATTATTATTATTATTATTATTATTATTTTGGCTCTGCATGCTACTAAGCACAAAACAATAGATTTTATTACACTTTATAATTCCCAGAAGAGCCGGAGAAGTGAAAAAGAAAGGATAGTGTTGTCACCAGGTCACATGATCAGTTGTAACCTAAGCCCCGCCCTCAATGCTTGTCACGCTACAAAATCAGGATTGCTAGCAAACCTAGGAGCTGAATTTAAGTAGGTTTTAAATAAGTACCATAAGCTAGAGAGGCGATGTGTTTACGTCGGTGACTAGCTTGTTTTTCGTAAAACTGGTATATAATATCAAGCAGGTGAAGAAGTGAAAAGAAAGGCTAGTGTTGATGTCACATGTCACGCCTGTCGCTTTGCAAAAACAGGAAGTGCACACATCATTTCTCCTCATGATCAAATTGTACACGCATCTTGTTTTGCAGATGACGAGGCGCCCCCTAAAGGCTCGTGGTTCCACATCAGCGACAGCAGCGTGCAGCCCGTCACAGAGGCCCGAGTGCAGACTTCCCAAGCCTACCTGCTCTTCTACGAGAGGATCTCTTAACTCCAGCACGTCCACGCTCTCATGAAGCACTACGTCAGCGAGGAAGGACGAGACGAGACCGTTCTTACAGAACTGCTGCTTTCTAACCGGTCGAACGATTTGTGTCGAATCGTAGCTGACAACGATGAACTGGAATTCACGTAGCTGTGCTGATGAATAAAGGGTTGTTCAAAATTTAAAAAAAGGGGGCTTTCTGTGGAGTTTGTTTCCTGTTAAAGGGAATTTTACATGAATGTAACACAGAAATTACAAATTCACGTTTGGTTTTGTAAACCAGTAACTAAGTACGCTCCAAATGTGAGTTATTCACTCTGCTGTCTGTTTTTTTTAAACTGCATACTAGCATAATTAATTTACACATGTAGTTTTAACAGCTGGAAAGTTCCTCTGGTTATAATGATTATATACAGTCCAATACAAATTTGTTTGTTTGTTTTTGTTTGTTTGTTTGTTTGTTTGTTTTAGCCCCGCCCCTTCTAGCCATCCAATTAGCCCTCACTTCCTCAAAACATTTTGAACATAAATAATGAAAGTTACACAAATCTGATCATGAATTTGCAATTTAAAAAATTATGATAGTATTATTGTGTTACATCCAATTCCTTTTGACAGGGAATTCCGTATAATTCCGGGTTTTTCCGTATCTGACAGTATCACGCAGCAATAGTGTGCAATGAGCTAAAAAAAAACAAAAAAAACGAGAGAGTTCTAATGTTAAGCAGGAAAACCTGACTTGCCTAAATAGTCATTTTTTTTTTTTTTACAGAATATTTAATTTCATGCAATTTGATATGATAAAAATAATTGATCAATAAACAAAAGATTCAACACACTGCTTCATTGTCTTGTCTTTAAGATTGTCTTTAAAATAGTGTATTTTAGCACTTAAAAAGAGGAAAAAATGATCAATAGAATGAAGAACTGAAGACAAAAAAAGATTCAAAGATTATTTCGTGTTCAGTCAGGTATTAAAAGACAGGATGCACTCAACATGGTTAAATTTATACTGTTATACATGTGTATAATCAGAAGATTTAACAACCGCACACTAATATTCAAATACCAACCTGGGCCCTGTTTCAGAAAAGCATCTGAAAGTTAAGTAAAGAATAAAACACTCAGTGTTGTACTGCTGTAGGGAAATAATCAATAATGGGATGGTGTGGTTGCTCTACATTCCTGGGGGAAAATGAGCCCAAAATGGCAAAATATTCAGCTTTTAATGGTGTTAAGAACAAATCATTGGTCAGGAAATGAACAAGAATAAAAAAGATAGATAAAGGAGCTCAGTATGGGAGCTTTTCCCTTTGATTTCTTTAAATGTTTAAGTCTTGTGGCCCCTGATGGGCTGCATCAGGTGCGGCAGATAACCAAACAATCACTAATCTTTTAAGAAAAAAAATCCCAGAAGATATTTTTGGAAAAGTTTGCACACCCAGACATGTGTTAGTTTGAATTTTACATCAAACATTTTAATCATTATCATGATTTTACCTTTGTGTACAAGAAGACTATAGAAGTGAATTTCCCTGTTTCTAGCTTTTCCCCAAACAGCGAATGGAGGCACAGGAGCTCTCAGGAGTGCATCTGTTTCATTCCTGCTCATTTCCTGACCAATGATTTGTTCTTAAGACCATTAAAAGCTTCATATTTGCCATTTTAGGGCTTGGCCCATTTATTTATTTATTTATTTATTAATTTATTTATGCATGCATGCCCAGGAGTGTACTATTTAACAAATATCTTTTGTGTTGAAATGCTTTTGGGGAAACAGGGCCTAATTTTCTCTAAACCTTGGCAGAAATCTCTTGTTCTGTGTGAGATTAACATTTATAAAATATAATAGCTGAAAATAGTGATATCATGAATCAGTTTTTGCATTAACTATAGAAAAAAAAAGATTAGTCGACTACTTTCTTGAATTACTGGTCAACTAGTAAAAAATAATAACTAAAACATTAATTTATTAACTCCTAAATGAATTAATTACAACAGAATAAACACTGGTAATAAATATAAATGTTTGTCTGCACGCGCCATTCATAACAAACGAGTCACTTGTGACGTCACTCAAAAGAATCGCTGAACTGCGCATGCGCGTTCCTTCAGCATTGCGCCCGTGGTGTGGTTCGTCCGCTTCACTGCGCATGCGCTCCACTCCAGCATCACACCGGTGCTGTTAGCCGTTAGCCGTTAGCAGCGACGATGCCGACTGTCAGCGTTAAACGCGACCTTCTCTTCCACGCTTTGGGGAGAACATACAGTAAGTTTGTTTAATCTTCATAAATATTCACTCGTCTGAGTCATTAGTCAATAAAATGTCATTTATGGGCATTAAATCAAGTTAGCCGTTAGCAATGCCGCAACGGAGCGCTGAATGGGAAAGTGCTAGCACTGCTAATTAGCCAATAGCTGTCATTTAAAAATAAGCTTGACTCGTGCAAAAGTACGTTGTAAAAGTACGTGTTAAAGTACAAAATCACGTTATATACATTTCTGCTTGCTTTGAGGCTGAATTTAGATCATGAAATATGAAATTAAAACCTTTTTGAGCTGTATGTTGCGGCGATTGCATCAGATCAGATTGTGTCATCTGGGATAAAGATAGAAATTTGTGTCACGCTGTGAATTATTAGATAAAAGTATGTGTGAAAAGAATGTATAGAGCTTATAAAATTGTTTTTGCTGTAAAATGATAATTTTCCCTTCATTCTGGGAATAAGCTTTAACGGTAGCTAGAATGGGTCGTGACGTCATCAAAAAGCGCCAAGTACAAGCATGGGCTCAGTACACTATCATTATTATTGCTGTTATTATTATTATTATTACTGTTTTTTTATTATTATTATTATTAACAGCAAGACAGCTCTGATTGGGCTGGCCTATACATCTTATTCTTTTCTGATAAAGCTAAAAATAATAGCTAGAATTTATCCAAAAATCTGAGAAATGATTCTAACTGTAGTGTCTTGCCTTAACAAATTCTCAGTCAGTCTTTGGTTCAGTAGGTGAAGCGGTGCACATTTTAAATCTGCCTGTCTCCTCTTTTGCAGCTGATGAAGAATTCGACGAGCTCTGCTTCGAGTTCGGCCTCGAGCTGGACGAGATTGTGAGTAATAATCAGTTCCTGGATATTCTGCCATGTTCACCATACACATTATGAAAAAGTCACAATAGTGTTATAGAAAGATTTGACTTAATGTGTTTATGGTTGTGTTCTAATTTGTACGTTTGATATTTATTTGAACTTGAGGGGGGAAAAAGGTTTAGGCAGTAGTTTAGTGGGAACCTGAGGTTAGTTGTTTACTGAATTTGCTGTGTGTGTGTGTGTGTGTGTGTGTGTGTGTGTGTGTGTGTGTGTGTGTGTGCGCGTTTAGACGTCGGAGAAGGACATAATCAGCCGCGAGCAGGGAGATCAGAAAGCTGAGGGAGCCTCGGAGGTGGTGCTGTATAAGATTGACGTCCCAGCCAACCGGTATGACCTGCTGTGTCTGGAAGGACTTGTCCGAGGACTGCAGGTCTTCAAGGAGAAGTACGACGCACACACACACACACACACACACACACACACACACACACAGTGTGATTCAGTGAAGTTCTTTTCCCTGGCACAGTGCAGTACCACTTAGTTACTTATCCAAATCCCCGACATACTCTAGTCAAATACCTGTGTTTTTTCCCATCACATCACCCTTGAAGCTGGAAAGGGAATTGTTATACACGTAGTATGACACAAAACTAAATTTAAAAAAACATGCATATCTATCTATCTATCTATCTATCTATCTATTTGAAATTAAAATGTGAATTATTAAGCATGACACCCCGCAGGTTTGTGATACTGGCAGCAGATGCAACTGAGGGTGCCAATACTTTTATTTTACTGAAGATAGATGCAACAATTCTCTGACCAATCAGTGTCCTTCACTCATTGTAGCTCCGCCCATAACTTATTCTTCCAAATCCGATGCGACTCATTTAGAAATGTGTGTCTGGTGGAAAAATGCTATAAAATGTGCAATGTAATATCCAAAGGGACCCTGTATAAACATCTGTGTGTGTGTGTGTGTGTGTGTGTGTGTGTGTGTGTGTAGAAAGGAGGCCCCACGTTACAGGCGTGTGAGTCCAGTGAACGGAGACCCACAGCGGCTCATCATTACTGAGGAGGTGAGTTAAACTGTTTATTGAAACCCTGGCGCATACGTGACATCCCATAATGCACTGCAGTATCTTACTGCTTAATCAAGCTACACCCATAATTAGAAGTAGGTTCTCGTGATTACTGACTGTCCTCGTATTTCCTCGCGCAGACGGCGAGTGTGAGGCCGCACGCGGTGGCTGCTGTGCTGCGGAACATCACGTTCACGTCGGAGCGCTACGACAGCTTCATCGAGCTGCAGGAGAAGCTGCACCAGAACATCTGCAGGTGAGGCAGGACGTCTCCTACAGAGAAGAGTGCTAACTAACAGCCAGTCAGACACACGCTGATGATCCGTTTCATTTATTTTGCCTCAGTTACTACGTTAGTCCCTACCGCTGTTAGCCAATGAGAACTCAGTGTTGTGGAATTGCAGGAAAAGGACGCTGGTCGCCATAGGAACCCATGACCTGGACACCATCTCAGGGCCGTTCACGTACACGGCTAAAGCGCCGGAGGAAATCCGCTTCAGACCGCTCAGTCAGAGTCAGGAGTACACGGCCACTCAGCTCATGAGCCTCTACAAGGTGAGCTCTGATTGGCTGTCACTGCCTTGATCTATACCCTGCATGCGCAAAGCCGTCGTTTCTGATTGGCTGTCAGGTGTCATTTGTTTTCTCATATCCGGATGTGTGTGTGTGTGTGTGTGTGTGTGCTGTAGACGGACAGCCACCTAAGACATTATCTGCACATCATTGAGGACGAGCCGCTTTACCCCGTCATCTACGACAGCAACGGAGTCGTCCTGTCCATGCCACCCATCATCAACGGTAAGACTTCACCTGTCTCTCTCTCTCCCTCTCCCTCTTTCTCTCCCTCTGCCCCTCTCTCTCTCTCTCTCTCTCTCTCTCTCTCTCCCTCTCTCTCTCCCTCTCCCTCTCTCTCTCTCTCTCTCTCTCTCTCTCTCTCCCTCTTTCTCTCCCTCTGCCCCTCTCTCTCTCTCTCTCTCTCCCTCTTTCTCTCCCTCTGCCCCTCTCTCTCTCTCTCTCTCTCTCTCTCTCTCTCTCTTGCTCTCTTTCTTTCTCTCTTTTTCTTTATCTCTCTCTCTCTTTCTCTTTCTCTCCCTCTGCCCCTCTCTCTCTCTCTTTCTTTC
>CM040467.1:2264202-2267091 GCA_022758105.1 Pangasianodon gigas
ATGAATGTATGAGCAGTTAAGTAAGCCAGAGCTCTGTGTGTGTGTGTGTGTGTGTGTGTGTGTGTGTTTGAACAGCTCCCTCTGAACAAGCTGACTGAACTGTTGAGGTCGGACCTGGCAGCAGCAGGATTCACTGAAGCTCTCACCTTTGCCCTGGTACACACACACACACACACACACACACACACACACCACCTATCTTCGACATGACTTTCATGTTCTGTTCAAATCCATGTAATCATAAATTACAGCATTTTGAATAAGTTGAGCTCCGCCCCCAGTAGAATTGATTGGCATGTGGCGGCCATGTTGTTTACAAATCTCAGCATGTCTTTGATAATTATGGCGGATAAAAATATATTACTGAATATATTGACATCACTTTTGTGAAGAAGCACCAACAATCCTAGGGTTGTTTCCCAAAAGTGCTTGGACCCCTAAAAAAAAAAAATCTGTACAGCGTGGTTTTATTTCTCTTCCTCTGACCCTGTTTCAGTGTTCTCGAGAGGACATCGCTGATAAACTGGGAAAGAACATCACAGAGACGAGAGCCGTACACATCTCCAACCCTAAAACCGCTGAATTCCAGGTTACACACACACAAACACACAAGGGAGTGCACACACACACACACAAAATTCAGGGCATGGCTGTTAGGTGATTAGTTTGTATCAGTAATGTTTGTCCATTAGCGCAGGTGTTCTCAGTTCCAGTCCCCAGCCTCTGTGTGTGTGTTTCTTTCTGATAGCTGTGTGTCAATATTAAATTTGCTTCTCAAAACAATCGCGGTTTCCAACGTTGTCACAGTATCGCATTTAAAAGAAACGTTATTCTCACTAGGCAGTGCTTTGATTAGTTTTCAAACTGTCGTCTGATGAACAGAATTATGAGATTGCAAGATTCAGTAAGTTTGTCCAAACTTAAAGATGGGAACCTGACGAGCACAAACACTGTGCTTTGAAGATCACAGTATATCCGAGATTATTTTATAACGCTCGTCTCAACACTTTATATTCAGTAGTGTAGAATATTCAGTAGTCTGGTGTGTTTGTGCTGTATATTCAGTAGTAAGTAGTCTGGTGTGTGTAGAATTAGCCTGGTTAGTCTAGAAGTAGTCTGGTGTGATTGTGCTTTACATTCAGGAGTGTGATGTTTAAACGTCTGGAAAGTTTGTGTTTTATATTAATAATTATATTATGCTTTATACGGCTCATTTGCATTTTGCACCGTCTTCGATCTATAATGTGATAGTTCTATGATGTTTCAAAGGCAGATGTTAAAATGTTAACAAATGATGTATTATACAGCTGTAGTCATTTGTGTGTGTGTGTGTGTGTGTAGGTGGCGAGGACTACACTGCTGCCTGGGCTCTTGAAGACAGTGGCTGCAAACAGGAAGATGGCGCTACCGCTCAAGTTGTTCGAGATCTCGGACGTGGTGCTGAAGGACGAAGAGAAAGGTGTGTGTGTGTGTGTGTGTGTGTTTTCAAAGAATAATTATTTAACATAGGAATTTTGAAATCAGGGCTACAACAGGATACAGATGAGAAATTCCACACAGTGCACTCTGTTTATTTGTGTGTGTGTGTGTGTGTGTGTGTGTGTGTGTGTGTGTGTGTCAGACGTGGGAGCACGTAACAACAGGCGTCTGTGTGCGGTTTACTACAACAAGTCACCGGGCTTCGAAGTCATCCACGGCCTCCTGGACCGACTCATGCAGTTGCTGGATGTGAAACCGGGTCGTAACCACGGCTACCACATCCAGGCCTCAGAAGGTGAGTGACTCCTGGACTTTTTAAAAAGATGTTAAAACATACAAAGACTAAAGAAAATTAAAGTTTCTCTCTCTCTCTTTCTCTCTCTCTCTCGCTCAGACTCCACCTTCTTCCCGGGCCGCTGTGCTGAAATCTTTTTCGCTGGGAAAAGCATCGGACGCCTCGGTGTCCTTCATCCCGACGTCATCAACGCCTTTGACCTCACCATGCCCTGCTCCGCCCTCGACGTCGACATCGAGCCCTTCCTGTAATGTCACTAATTAAACCACGCCCCCCCCACACACACACACAACTAGCCATGCCCATGAACATTACATGTAATAGCTGTTACTCATGCATCCTGTAGCTCCGCCCATATCAGGAAGCAGTGGGCGGAGTCTTCTCTCTGTGTTGTGTTTAGGGTGAAGGGCACGACACTCTGCCCCTTCATAGACGGCTTTATCTTATTGCCAGTGCATCGTAATCATTAATAAACAGATATCTCTATGTACTGTACATGACTGTGTGTTATTGTCATCACATTTACACAAAATAAACAAAGATACAAGCAGTTATTTTTGAAAAATATCTTTTCTCTCAACACTTTTCCATTTCATCTTCTAGTCATGTCCTCCTTTTTTTTTCTTTCTTTTTTTTTTTTTTGTACACTGATAAAGTCGACATGTAAATGATACAGACAGATTAACAGAAATAGGTAACTATAGAAAAATATCCCAAAATTCACATTTTTCTCAGAGCAACATTAAATTACTATTTTAAAAAAATGGAAAGAATACGGCACAACTACGTCTCAGCCTGGAGGAGAGAAAAACAACATCCACCAAAAATCAGTGATCAGGTAAAGAGGGAATTAGACAGAGAAGCAACCAAGAGGCTAAAGGTAAAGGGAATTCTCAACATGATGCTACCACCACCACTTTGTGCCAAGAACAAAAAGTTAAGTTTCGGTGTCATCCGACCAGAGAACCTTTTTCCACGTGTTTGCTGAGTCTCCAACTCTTATTCAACATGAATAATAAATACAAAAACATAAAGTGAGTGTAGTCAGGTATAGTTTGGTCCTGTATGGGCAAAAACGTCAATACAACAATGAAGGGTGTGATTTTTACTTGCAG
>CM040467.1:2284622-2364647 GCA_022758105.1 Pangasianodon gigas
CGCTGCATCCGGCGCTCGCGGCCCTGCGGCGCGACGACGCGTCCAGCGCGTCCGGCCCGAGCCGCCACGTGCACGCGACCCCGTCCACCACGGCGTCCACGGCCACCATGACGCTCTCGCAGGACTCGGTGGTGTCGCGCCGCGAGAGCTGCCACGAGGGCTGCTGCAGGCGGCTCGCGCTCACCGCCGGCTGCGCGTGCGTCGCGTTCTCGTTCGTGGCCATGCTCGCGCTGCTCTTCGCCGGCCTCGTCTTCGTGCACGGAAACTCCGGGGACCGGCCGCCGTCTCCCGCCGGTCCCGTGTGCCTGTCGGTCGCGAGCGTCCTCGCCATGGTGGCCGTGGTGGTCACGTGGCTCCTCTGCTGGCTCAAATACAGACCGGAGCACGAGACGACCGGCCGCGCCTCGGCCACGAGCAACAGCAGCAGCAGGAGAAACGCCTGAGCTGCGTGTGTGTGTATGTGTGTGTATGTGTATGTGCGTGTATATGTGTGTGTTGTTGTCGCTCACTGTGTATTATTATCCTGTCCTCCATGATAAATTAGAGCAGATGGACCTTTGCTCTTATTCCTCCCTATGCACTTAAACACTACTGACAATCTCCTTCTCTTCCTTTCTCCACACACACACACACACACACACACACACTTTTCCTCCCCAGCAATCTGGGACAGATGTGCGCGCGCGTCAGGTTGCAAAATCCCACTTAACACATATTTGATCAGTTTTGAATTTATATCTCTAACATCAATCTGACCCATAAATCAATGACATCATACAGGACGAATGAATTATCCAGAAATTAATCAGAAATAATCCAAGATGTTTCTCTGAAATGTAGTATAAAACTATCACAATAATTTAAGTAGAGGAATAATTGTTCAATTTTTTTTCAAAAAAATTGTTTTTACATTATTTATTTATTTATTTATTTATTTTTAATATCCATAACAGCACAAACTATTTTGTTTCATCACTAATATGAGCAGTGTTAGAAAGCCGGGGTTCTGCGGTTCACAGAACTTATTTATGGAGTTCAAATTTAACAATCGTTTTTTAAGTTTAATACCAAAATATCTGTTTTAAAGAATGTGACACAAAAACCTGTGATATCTGTAACATTATAATTATAATCAGCGTAGAAAAAGAAGCTAATCATTTAAACATCACATTTTCGAGATTATGATTACGGCTTTAAATAGTTAACTCCTTCTCGGCTGATTCTGATTCAATTGGGTCGAAATTTGTGAATTTTTCTGTTTAAAACTGAGATTTTCTCAGTAATTCTGCAAAAAAACTGTGTTTTATATAAACATGCGCTAAGATGATGCCAGTATGCTAGTACTTAGCTAGCTGACTAGCTATTTAGGACTGCGATGTAGAGATAACATTTATTTTTTATTATAGAAATAAATTTATTTTCTCTACATTAGTTGCTTTTTTACAAAATTTATATTATTATTTAAGCACTTAGGTTTGAAATTGTCCTTTTTGTACCCAGCTGTCTTTTATATTATTTCTACGGGAACCTGGTTTGTTTTATTATCATTGTTTTTATTATTATCCTGGACAACTCTAGCGCTCGTACACACTATTTATCTCGGATATTTAGATGCTTTCATATCAGATATTTAGATATTTAAATGCCAAATGACTAAATGTTAATGTAAACACAGGAGTTTAGGGATTATTATATTTTGTTTAATACAGGGGGGAGGTGTAGATGTTTTCAGGGGGAGGAAGGGGTTGTTAAACCTTTTGGGATCCCTTTTAACCCTTTAACGTCCACTGACCCTCTCAGTACATTTAGATTTATTTGTTTATTTAAACTTATACAATAATATTTTCTATTTATTAGAGCTATAGAGGTTGTTCTTCCTGAACTTCTCCCCCGACAGAACACATTAGGTCCAAGCTGACATCATTTATAGGTCAGGATGATGTGTTTTTGAGGTATTAATAATGTTAGATTGGGATTTCCACCTCTAATTAAATAAAAATAAATAATGGACACCACTTTGAGAACCACTGGTGTAGAGTGGAGGCCATTTTAATAGTTGAGGGGGTAATAACAACATTAACAACAACAAAACACATAATGCTACTATCTATAGCTTTGTGTGTAAACTTGAAGTGGGCCTGGCCTTCACCGGAAAATGTTTTTTGTTTTATAATTTTAAAATTAAAATACGAATCCTGACACTATGCTCTCAGAAATGCTGAAGAACACCGGAAAAAAACCCACAAATGTAGAAATGTGTGTGAATTCCGGCTCTGAGAGTTCCTCAACCTCAGCTACATCACTCCAGTTCATCATAATCGGTCTCGACTAGAGACGTGCGCTCAAGCAGTTATTATTTTTGTTTCAAACTTTCAAACTTGGAATTTCGACTAGGAAAAACAATTAGAACGCCCCCTCAACTCCAAATCGGAAACTCCTCTACCCTGTAAGTGTTCAGCAAAGTGACGTCAAATCAACATGGCCGCTCGCAGCATCAACACTAAACACAGCAGCACTTCTTACCTTTAAATGAGTTATACTGTATATACAAGTATTAGCTTTAGATCAATCACCGTACAGACGTATTCGCTTGTTAAATCTATAACACTGACGCTACAGCTTGCTGTTTTGAGAAGGAAAATATACAGCACTCATCACAGTTAGCTGGCTAGCTTGTTGCTTACGAAAGACAATCATGGAGGCATCCATGTTTTTTTTTTTTTTCTCCCAACTTTGTGGCTCAAAAATGACAAAATTCCGAGTTCTGACTTCCCACTTCCCAGTTACGTCTCTGACCAGGCAGTTACTAAGGATGAACACTGCTAATGCATCAACACTGTCAGTGCCGCATGTTCATGTTCATGTTTATGCTCATGAACGTCGTCTTTTCTTGTCATAACTTCATATCTGACTGTTTTCTCGTCTGCATGAACATGAAAACCTCCCTCTCATGATTTTTCGTTGCCTCCCACAGGATCACAATCCCGATACACTCTTCTAATCTCAACCGCACGTCCTCTGAACCTTTCCGTCAAGCTTTCTGAAAAAAAAAATAATAATCGTGTCTGTGTACACTGTATCGGTTTAGAACATATTATCTGTTCATATTCATGATGTATTCGTATTCGCTTCCATTCCTGTTCTACGCAGATTATTTTTAACATTTGAAATTAGGATTAAGATGTTCAGGGGTACTTTAAATTCAGCATCGACAATGCAAATATGACGGTTTTGGGGCCAAAAATACACTGTAACTAATAATAGATGAAAACACACACACACACACACACACACACACACACACCAGAGAATCCATTAAGAACAGAGTTAAGATCTTACTCCATATTAATGCACTATGAAAGTTATTAAATAATACACACTCTGTAGTTCACTATACACTCCATTTGAGATTCGGCTCTGGTGAACACACTTTCAGTAACTGCCTTCCTTTTCAACCATGTACAGTATTTCTCTCTCTCTCTCTTTCTCTCTCTCTCTCTCACACACACACACACACACACACACACACACACACACAGAACACAGGTTACACACATATCCTGTATGTACTCTGCCTTACTGTGTGTTCTGTAGAGATTAGACTGTGTATATGTGTGTGTGTGTGTGAGAGAGACAGAGAGACAGAGTGTGTGTGTGTCCTACTCGTGTCTGTATTTACATATGGAAATGTTTATACGCCTGAACGTTAAGACGATTAAAACACTGAAGATATGAACACATTTTTGGTCTTTCCTAAAGACATGGTGAAGATGCGAGTAGAGCGGCGCCAATACTTTGTGCCGAGACTACAGTAAGTGTTTGTACCTGTATAGCATTATAGAGAAAAATGACTATTGGAGTGTAGGGATAAGGAAGGTGCTCCACCTGATAAACTGGAGATCAGGGTAGCGGTTGCGGTTATTAAAAGTTTATTACGTTTTATTATTAACATTTAACTACATTGTAATACATGCAATTAACAGTAAAATATGCTTAATGAAAATGCCAAATAAAGTGTTGCGTAACGACTCAAATTTTAGGACGAGCTGATATTTTGATATTCCGCAAGTGTTTAAAATGGTAGTTATGAAAAAAACAAAAAATAATTTTAATTGTAATTTGCGTTTGCTCTTGCTCACCCTCTAGTGGACAGGATACTGACCAACAGTGATGAAGATCAGAAACCAGAGAAATAAGTTCAGCATGGTCTCACAACGCAGTGGCTCGAATTTCACAAAGATTAGATGAAGTTTGTAGGAGACGAAAAAAAAAACATCTGTGATCTAATTCAAAATGGCTGACTGCGTTTAACGCGTCACAAATTCGCAACATCACGAACACTCAGCACCTGCCATGGAATCGTCAGAGGAAAAGATCTGATGAGCACTTTTTTTTTTACTAATTTGCGAGTTATTATACCATTTTCTATCTTTCACTTACGTACAAAGTTCGGTCTGAAATGCGTCAAGCCGTTGCCGAGATACGCCCTCACTTCCTGTTTGGGGCGGGAAGTGCGTATCAAAAATCCGAGAAGCGAATTTTGTTCAGGTTGGTTTCACGATGTTGTGATCCAAATTTTGTGATGGCTGGACGAAATTTTTAGGAGAAGAAGCGAAAAAAAACCTTCGTTCGGAAACAAAATCAAAATGGCGGAAATTCCAATATGGCGGAAAAACCAAAGAATCAGAGGAATCACGTTTCTACGATTTTGCGTTATGGAGTTGTTATCGCAAACGCATGTCCAACTTTTAATGAATTATTAGCTACTAATTACTTAATATTTACTTATTAATATTGTAGAATTATTATTACAAGTGCACTATGTAGTAGGGTATAAATATTGGCTCCTACCTCCTTTGTGGCGCAAGAAATGTCCACACTTTCTGTAGCTGCTTTCTAAATCAGTTCACGTCAGGTCAAGTTATAGGAAAATACCGAAAAAATCGTTGATTATTTACCTTTAAGAGCACGAAACCTGTGAGAGTGTTTAATTCCTTACATTATATATAGCAATATAAGCTCATCATAAATGCTATTTGATGATTATGCAAGACAGACAGATGAAAGACATTACGAAATTATGAAAGACAGAGACAGAAATGTGATCAATAGAAAATTAGTTTACTAAAATTTACAGTGAGAGCGTAAAGTTTGACCTACTTTTACAGTCAAAACTCCAAAATATACAAATCCTCCAAAAACAGGAACAGAACCATGTGATCGTCTTTTTACACAAATGTTCTGAACAATAATCAGACACGCTGCGTTACCATCAGCCCCGAGTCTGAAACCACACCCTCCTCCCGATGATGCGTGACGGGTTTTCTGTAGAGATCGCTTGGACACTAACCTCCTCCCAGTGCATTATGGGATGTCGTGACTCCTCACTATAGTATGACTACGAAAAAAAAAAAGTTCTTCGCATTTCATTGAAAGTCAGATTAAAAACATCAGATTTTTACAAATTTCGAATGAAATGAAAAAATTGCACAACAAACATTGAGGACAGACAAACAATCAGATTAATCGAACAGTCCTGAGCTCAGAACAACTTCTTTACTTTTATTTGTTTGGTACACTTGTTTCATATTCAATATCTCAAAAAGCTGACTGAAATCAAACTTCTAAGAAACAGGAAATTTATAGAGTTTAGAAAAATTTTGGGTGAAATTTGGAATTTGTGGACTTTTATATATTTGTGTAATGTAGTGTCATAGTGGAGGTTTTCTTTGAAATTTGGTTACAGTGTGCAAAGACTTTTTAAAGAGATTTTAGGGTTTTTGAAATTCATGGAATTTATAAAAAATAAGTTTTTGTGGATTTTTTTGGAAGGTTCAGTAACAGTTTGGAAATGTTCCCATTTTTTTCATTTGTTTAAGAAATTTGGAGAAGTTTTTATAGATCCTTGTGAATTTTTCTTAATATAATTCATAGACTTTTTTTTTTAATAAAAAAATATAAATTCAAGCAATTTTGTGGATTTCTCTGAAGATTGTTTTGGTAATTTTTCTGATTTATTTTTTTGGGGTAAGAGTTCTGTTGTAATTGTGATGTTTAGAGAATAATGATAATTTTGTCGAATTTGGGGAATTTCTTTTGAAAGTATAGAATTTTTAAAAATAAATTTGAATAAATTTGTGGATTTTTTTAAGATCCTGTAACATTTTGGTTAATTTGTTTGATATTTTTTATTTTGTAATTATGAGGTTTGGATGATTTTTCTAGACTTTTTCTTTGGAAGTTTTTCTGGACTCTTTCCTTTTTTTGAAAGCTGAGTTGATGTGAGTTTTTGTTAGTCTTAAACATTTAAAGTTTTTTTTTTTTTGGAGTATCAGTTTCTGAATTGTCCGTGACCCCAGTGACCTCCTCTGCTCCACCCGCTGTGCCTGAACGGAGGCTCCGGGCCGCACCACTCGGGTGGTCCTCTGGGCGGTCCGTTTTCCTGCCAGTCGTTCCTGAAAGGCCTGTCGTTCCAGTGCTCAGCTTCCACGATGCCTGGATGTGGAAACTCTTCAGCGGGATCGCTTGGACCCGGCATGGGCAACCTGATCCTGAACATGGGAGCTCTGGGCACATTGGGAGGAGGCAGATTGGGTGGAGGACGCAGGATGTTGGGAAACGGAGGCATAAATGGAACTGGAGGATGATTTAGAGGTAACGGTCCTGTCTGGTTTCCGGGGCCGCTGATGGAATTTTCTGACGGAGGCTCCACAGGGTCGACTGTGTGGAAAACAAGAACCAGAAGAAATACATAAAAATTTACGTATCAAACCTTTGAGTCAGATTTTAACACTTTCAGAAATAATGGCACCAAACTGTTCTTTTCATCGTTGCTGGGGTGCTACCAGGGCCGGGCAATATGACGATATAATATTGATATCGTGATAAATTACGTCACAATATGCTTTTCTGAGATATCGTGTATATCGTGATAACTTTTCTAAAGTAATTCAGTTTTTCCACAATTAAAAAAAATGTAGCCATTTTGCTGGCAGTTTGTTACATGATACATATCGTGGATCGTATCGTAGTATCGTGATATGATATTTTTTGTCATATTGCCCACCTCTAGCTAGTACCACCGAGGGGTACACCTTCTGTACCTTCAGTGTGTGTCTTTTACCTGGGAAGGTGCATGTAGTGTACTTTAAATATCTATTAAAGCTTTAAAGGTACTTCAATAGTCCTTTAGGTCCAATTATATACCTTACACTGTTTTTTTTTTTAAAGATATAAAGACACCCTTGATAGTACCATCCTAGCAACTAGTAAAAGTACAGGTTGGTACCTTTAGTAATGAGAGTGTACTGTATTAACGATTCCAGCTGCTAGGGGTTTAATGTTAGCATGCCTGTGTTAAGTCGTTACCCTGTCCTCAGGCGAAAGCTTTTTTTTTTGTTCTGTCTGTGGCTGCGTTTGAGTTTGGATGAATACCACACACATAAATAAACACATCTGGACCCCATTAACACACAACCTGGATCTGGCTACTTGTGTGTGTGTGTGTGTTCTCTGTGGTCTAATCTCATGTCTCTTGCACATTATGCAAATTAGTTAGCTAGGGAAAGTGTGGGAAGTCAGCGATCAACACACCCAGAGATTATTTTACTGTACATGTTGTTCTTACAACAGAAAGCAGGTGTTTTCCTGGAAATTTGGGGGATCCTGAGGATTGTTTATGATTTTGAGGGAAATGTTCAAGATTTTGGAGATGACTAATGAATTCTCAAAAGCAAGAATCTATGGAACTCTTTATTGGGGGAAAAAACACACACACAAACACAAAAATCAATAACGTACTCATTCATTTTTCACCAAATTCTAACAATTTTTACAGAGGTTTTAACAAATTTTTATGTATGGAATGAATGAGACTTTGGGAATACAGGCTCGGGATATTTGGTTAATTACTTCTCAAAAATTTAAATCTCTGAAAAAAGTCTATGGAAATAAGACTCCTAATAATTTCCATTGACTTTTTCAGACATGAATGAGATTTGGATTTTGAGGATTTGTTTCATATTTTCTTTGGGAATTACTGAGACTTTGAGAGAATCAAAATCACATTATATATTTTAAAATCTCTGAAAAAGTCCATGGAAATGATTAGGTGGGAAAAAAACCCTCAAAACTTTTCCAATATTTTACATTTTCCAATAATTTCTACAGAAATTTTCTGAGATTTCATGAGATTTGGACAAATCATTAAACATCCCCAGGGCATTTTCCCAAAATCCCAAAATTAAGTTTAAAAAATGTTTAAATTATTGTAATGTTTATGAGAAATGCATGGATTTTTTTGTGGTTTTGCAATATGTGGCCACTTTTTTGCCGACAACAATGACGGCAAAGCTAAATTTGCAGCAAACGCTATAAATGCTAACTCACTACAGCTGAGTGACATCTGGTGGGAAGGAACCATCATGAGATCAACTAAAGAATGACTTGCAATATGTTTGCAAATATCACTACGGCCTTTGGATCTGGACTATATTTGCCTGATTCTGATTTCTTTGGATTTATTGTGTTTATACATATTTTTATAATGTGCTCAAACCCTACGTGATCATGACAGCATCACTGGACACTTCTATTAATGTGTCCAGTGATTAATGTGTCAGTCTAAGGTCTCGTACCTGGCAGGGTGTGTGTGCGCTCGACGCCAGACTCTGTGCTTACAGCAGACACCTGAGATGACAAGGAACACAAAAAATCTAAATCAATATGCATAATCAATATGCACATGAGCAGGATACAGGATTAATATAATACAGGATTAATATAATACAGGATATGAGAAAGTGAGTTTGGAGTTGATAAATAAAAAAAGAGGAGGTTAAGAGTTCGCCACAGAAGTCACGACGTACTGCGAATGAGAATGCTTTTCAATACCAAGACGAGAAACGACGTCTGTATCAGACAGGACTATGTGAGAATCCATGTGCAGCAGGTTTATTTAGAAAATCAGCATCAAAACGAGTGTAAAGGTCAAACGCAGAACTTCACAAATGGATGAAACAGTCCAACAGAATAGATCAACAAAGGAAAGAGTCAAAACGTGGAAATAGAGACCACTGAAAACAAGGCTTAAAAGTTAAAAGTTGGCAAGACTTCGTGAGTTCTGGATTTCTTCATACCCCTACACCTTTGCGTGTTACAGATTTAATTCAGACTTTGGGACAAGTCTCTGAATCGAGACTTACCCAAGAAGACTCAAACTGAATAAAGGCCCTGAATACTTATTAAAAGCTGAAATCTCTCATTGAGATTTTTTTAAATACATTTGCAAAAAGGTCTAAAGTCACGTTTCGCTTCATCATTATGGATTAGCGTGTCTAGATTTGCACAATAAGACGTAATGGGTCTGAACACTTTTTTCAGAAGTCACTGTAGTCTGTAGACAGGAAGTGTTGTCTGGGTGATGAAGAAGGAGCTCAGGGGAAGGAGACTTCTCTCAGGTGGGCATTTTCCCACCAGGGGAAAATTGGATGAGCATCGACATTTAAGACAAATTTTAAAAAACATTTATAAAAATCATATATACATCATATTTGTATAATTTCAGTACTTTCAACAAAAACTTTCTATTCTATTCCAAAAGAAAATATATTCCCAATGCAGATTTGTTCATGTCTGGGTTAACATAAAAATTCATTTGCAGTCTTAAACAGCATTTTAGTCAGTTTTAAGCAACAATTCAATGTAATAAAGTTTGTGAACATATGTGTGTTAAGTAACGTTGCTGGAGGACGTCTGTAAGAATCACGATCGATTCAGATTAGATAAACGATCTCTGTATAAATCACAGAAATGGGTGTGTCTTCACAAGACTCGCACTGTCCTGTCTAATTTCAATACAAACTGATTGTTTTGATCTTTATTATTATTATTGCTTGTTGTAGCGCTTGATGATTGGCAGGTCACATGACCATAACATGTCTGTAGGCTGTATCTGTTTGGTGAACTCAATAATTTCATAGCGACAAGTGCTGCTTCTCTGATAATGACCTGTTTTAAACGTCGCCTATGTTTTATTGTTCTGCGTTTTAAACTTCGTTTTGGTTTTCAGTAGGAGGTGAAGGAAAAGAACGAGCACTTCCTGAAGTGTTTGTACTAAAGAAAAAAACACAAAGCTTCCCTTCTCACAGTACATAATGCAATCATTACTAACATTAATTCAGACAGGATATACGTTACCTGGGGTTTTTCTACAGGTCCTTCTAGAGAAAGTAAAATACGGTGCAACCTTTTTAGATGTAGAAATGCATAATCCTTAAAATTGACTGATGTGACGGAAATCGGACAGGACTAAACACCTTTCTGTGTAAAACGAATCCAGACTGAATAGGGCTGATATCAGTCTTTATTACAGCATGTGCATGAACAGTTGAAAAACCTCAATTTAATTAATATGTACCAAAGAAAGTATATTTAAAACCTCCGATTTACGTCATGGACCCGCTATTAGCATGCTAGACCATCAATTCCTCAACCGCTGCCTCTTCAGTCGTGATGTGTTCAGTCTTCAGGGGTTTATTTACTGCCGTATTACCTGCAACATGTGATCATTACTTTACTACGTAGTGTACTAATGCTATAATGTATTCATCATCACCGCTGTGTCCGAAACCACACCCTGTTCACTACACCGTGCACTACTTTTTAAGTCTATCATCACGTATTCATGTCTAAAAAGTGTACTGAAGAATACTCAGGGTATTTATGAAATCCCACAATGCACTGCAATAGGTTATCGCCTAAGCATTACGTGCAAAATGCACTTTACTGTTTAATGGAAGGAATGTTGTTGAAAAGAATCTCTCTAGACAGCAGCATGTCACAATCCGAGTTTCCGCTAAGAATTTTTGGTGCCGTAAACGATGCAGTTTTGAGAGTAAATTCTGAGTATAATTCTGGTTCTATGTTTATTACTACTGCTGCGTGAATACACGGAAATTTTGAGCTATACAAGATCGACACCGAGTACAATTAAGTTTTAATGAATTTTTTTTTTAACATACAGTTAACATTTAAATAAACACAAATAAAAGAGAACAAGAAAACTTTCCACTAATGAAAAATATTACATTGCATATATGGCATTATATAATATAAAATATTACATATATGGCATTATTTAGCCAAGAAGCGTGCTTCGCTAGCTGTCTAATTTCATCAGATAAAAATAGATATTAAAGAAAATTGGGAATAATTTAGCAAACTAACACAGCGACTATTCTTCTTTCAGGATATCGTCTACATTCACTTAAAGAGACATTATTGAATAAAAGGTGTGGAATAATATTTCACTTACTTTCAATTCAATTCATTTTATTTGTATAGCGCTTTTAACAATGTACATTGTCACAAGGCAGCTTTACAGAAATAAATGGATTCAAAATATATTGTAAATATGTGAATTTATCCCTAATGAGCAAGCCAGAGGCGACGGTGGTGAGGAAAAACTCCCTGAGACGACATGAGGAAGAAACCTTGAGAGGAACCAGACTCAAACGGGAACGCGTACTCATCTGGGTGCAACGGATAGTGCAAATTATAAAATTAAAAAATTATATGTACTTCAAATCAAATCACTGTCCAGTGACATAAAACAGAAAAAAACAGAATTCACTTACAACAGAATTTATATAAAAACAGAAGTTACTTACTTTATTTACTTCGAAATTTGTCTGTCCTTTAAAGTAGACACTGTGTCCAGACTTTTTATTGGTTAAATGCCGGTATTTAGCATCTAACGGAAACCCTGATCACAATCTTCTTTACTCACGTCACACGGAACAAAAACTTCAAGCTTGTGATATTACTATTAAAATTTCCACGCTTTTAGGAATGCTTTGGATAAAAGCATCAGCCAGATGATGAAATGTAACTGTAAAAAATTCTCTCTCTTATGACAATACACATAACAGCTTGATTTATGTGACAGATTTCCACCCTTGGACATGCCACCCTTTACCTTCTATTTACTTCCTGTCACTTGTAGAGCCAATAGTGGCACTATTTTGTGACACTTTACTTGCTATGTCTTTTCTCAAGAACAGAAGTCCTCAGATATAGTTTCTACCAAAACCTAATCTAGTCAGTGGAACAGTTCGGATGAATCTCCTTACATTTTTGGAGAACATTTAAGTTTAATTCTTAAATGGATGTGAAGGAACCAAGTCTAGCAAGTCTTTCGGCTGTAACCCTGCAGTAGTGTCACGTCGGGGTATCGCAGGCCATCTCTTTGGATGTTATAGTAACACAGCTGTAAGCTTTATGTCTAAAATCTTAAATATTGACTGAAATTGAATTCCCAAAATCAGCGATCTGCTAGAAGGCAGGTGTGTCCAGGTAACAGGTGGAGGAAATGTAACATCTCACATTTACAAACCCAATTCAGCTCAAAATGTCCCTTTTAACACAATCACTCGTGTTGGTTAAGAGAAGCGTACCCGTGCACATGAAGCTTCGTTTTTTATTATCGTTCCTCCCTGGGTCTGTGTGTCCTGAACAAAACAGAAACGTTAAACATGGACACGCAGATAGACAAAACGAAACACAGGTGAGAAGTGAAAGCGTCTGCGCTATTCAGGGGGAAGAAATCTCTTTGAGGAATACTTAAATAAATCCTAAGACAGATGAAAACACGAATGTACTCAAATGTGTAGCTAAAAACATCAGGGAGTTGGATACAAACATGAGTGTGTAGGTGCGTCAGTAACAAACGTTACGTAACAAATGTCCCTGAATCGATGTAAATTTTGATCAGCCAATCACCACTTGATCGTATGACACCATCACTAAACTTCAGCTCGGCTGAACTGCATCATATAGGTTTGGTTGCTAAACTAACATTCCTAACTTCCTGTAACGCCTAGCTAATATTAACGTTACAGCTCCAGCAGTATCTGTGTGACATTAAGTAGGAATGATTGCAGGATACTGTGTGCATTTCTCTCTAAATTAGCTATCTGTCAAGGATTAGAATTGTTTTTTTTTAAATTAACGAATGACATCATACTTTTTATCTGTTAATAGTTACATTTAATGTTAAAAAACAAGTCAGTTCTGGTTCACTCGCACACTGTAGCAGGTTTAAACAGTCATTCCCTCACTAGCATCTCTTTGTTCCCCACTCGAAGATAATAAGACCAAAACAAGTAAAAAAAAACCAAAACAAACCAGCAACTTGTCACGTTATTGATAAACCGCAAAAGCGTAAACTCTTGAATTTCCAGTGGTGGAACTGTTACAAAGCATTGACACTGGAGACTCCTTCCAAAAATATTAAATAAACGTCTTCTAGCAGAAAACTTCACGATATCAACGATTATATACATTTCCTTTGTTAAATAAATATGAGGCTTAGATTATGTAGGACGTCCAGCATACAAGTGCCTGTGAATGAGCTGTTACTATAGGAACACATATAATGGAGAGCATTAATATACAGTAGAGGTGGTTTTCTCTTCCGATATCGATAGTGATACTGACACCATGAGTATCAGCTGATATCGATACCAGTCCCATATTTTTTCCTTTAAAATCTACTAAACTTTAAAATTTTTTAAACTGAAGCACTTAAAAATGCACAAAAAGTTACATAAAAATACGTGACACACAAAACCACAGCTTTGACACAAACATTTTTTTTTTTTACACTGCAAATATGATGTATAAATATAATAAAAATCAATCCTAATAAAAATAATACAATGAAGTCTCTTTATATGTAAACATTTCTAGTTCCCAATGAATAAATAAATAAATAAATAAATAAATAGTCGGAACATGTTTTCCCAGAATCGGATCAAATTTGTAATTTTTCCCCCCTATCTGATCCACCTTTTTTTTTTTTTTTTTTGTGCGCGCTGGTATCGGCCCGATACTGATCCTGGCTATAGGGTCTGCGCCGTCTTTACTTTAAACTTGTGATTTGCAGCTGCACAACTGTCAGAGCTGCTGCTATAGGAAATAAATCAACAACCTTCTGACCAATCAGAACCACCTTACCTGATTAAAGCCAACCAAAACCGAATGAAATTGAAAATGCCACCAGACCAGGCATCCACCTACTTTCCCTGTTATCCAGTAGAACAAGAACAAGATTCATCCCTTATGTTTCAGCCTGAGGTTGAGGTGCTAATGGTTCCACCACGGCTACTGGAAGGAATCGCGTCAAACATTTGTAACATCTATAAGAAATGTTAGCTAGCTAGCACTGGTCTGACTGGGATCATCACATCTGATCCATCATCTTACCCCATTCCAATCCAGCAGGCTGATCCACAATGTGTGTGTGAAGGTAATGCAGCAACGTTCTCCAATAAACAGCTCATTATTAGACATTTTATAAATAAGTCTTTACAATGATTTACAAGAGCGTTTATGGAACTAAATAAGCTAAAGAGATTAGCTAGATATCTTCCTAACATCTTAGCTTATCTTAGCTGTATATTTTAGATAATATTACATACGAAGACGTAAACGCTGACGCAAGTACCGTAAGCGCATCTGAGCTACCGACAGCTAGCAGTTAGTAAACATGTAAAGTTTACGCTAGTAGGCTTTTAGTTAGTAAAAGTTTCAGATATGGGTGAGTGAAATTCATATCAATTTTATTCGTATCTTTTAACATTGCCACTAAAGCAGCTTTACAGAAATCCGGATATAGATTTAGATCCCTAATGAACAAACCAGAGGCGAAAGTGGTGAGAAAAAAATAAAGATTTACCTGTTGATTCCTGCTTGCAGCCTGTGGTCAGAAAAACGGAAATCGTGAGATCGAGAGCTCAAATCCTGATGATGCCACAGCCGTCCGTGGCCAGGAGTTCCAGAGAGCAAAACTGGCCGTGCTCTATGGGTGGGATTAACCTTCTCTCATGTCAGTTAGTGCGACACTAACCAATCGTGGGTGTCTTTGAGCTCACGTATGTGGAAGAGGGCAGACAGCGCTTTGTGACGTAGCACACAGGAGGCGTGTTCTAGCACTTATTCCCAGGCAGTGGGCTTTAATACTGGTAACATTAGAACATGGATAATGTGTGCATTTTATATTTCAACGTCTTTGTTCCTTTTATGTTTTATGAACAGAGACGGAAATAATTGAAAAATTCGCTTCTCGTTGTTGTGGTTGTTCGAGCGTTGACCCCAAACCTTGCTCCATGCATGTGCATAACTTTGGATTGGATTACATGTAAGGTGCATAAAAATGAAGAGTGTATACAGTTTAGGATCCGTATGAACAGTTTGTAAGATATAATAATAATAATAATAAACATGTTTTATACAGCCTTGGGGGATCTTTAACATATAGTTGAGTTTATTTGTGGGAATCCTGCTCATTTGAGAATGATCACGATGGACGGTGACGTTCAGCATTGCAGGAACTAGGGCTCCAAATAACTTTTCGTTCGTTCATTCATTCATTCTTTCACTTTCAGTAAGTGCTTTATCCTGGTTAGGTTTGTGGTGGATCTGGAACCGATCCTGGGAACACAGCCTGGACGGGAGGCCAGTCCATCGCAGGGCACCGTCCACAGATACACATTTACACCTATGGACAAACGTGCCGATCTGTGTTTTTGGGAGGAAACCGAAGAAACCCATACAGGGAGAACATCCGAAATTCTACGCACACCAAACCGAAGAGCTTGGAACTGTGAGAAAGGAACATCATCCGCTGCCCCACTGTACCACCATAAATCCATAATAATGTGACTTGTCAGGTTCATAAAATGGTTTTATTGATCGTGTTCACAAACCTTACTTTATGGCCAAGCTGTGCGTGTTCTTGGAGAATTTCACACATGTACTTGCAAACACACGGTCAATAATTACCATCAGCCTTAATTAATGCGTCCTTTCAAAAGATGAGAAATGTGCAATGGAACAATCACGTAAAGCAGAATTCCCACTCAAATGTAGATTTTTTTTAAAAAAATCCATCGTGTTTCACCATTTGCACCAATTCAGAAGTCATGAACAGTTCTTGAACACTTGCTCCCAGAGGTTAGAGGCATTACAGGGAACAAAAACTAAACCGAAAAGAATGACATTTTTCATGGAACGTAATTTTAAAAAATGCAAACAAAATCATTCTAAATTGTTCCAGAGAGAAATACATCATTTTAAAAAGTGCTTAACCGGGTAATGATGTCATTTTCCTGTTTCAGTGTGAAACCTAAACATGCCTTTCCAAGTTCCTGTTCAGAATTCACCACTTCCTGCACGCCTGGCTACAGGAAGATATGATGTTAGATAGCTGCTATTGTCAGGGTTTTCAGGTTTTTTTGTTCGTTTGTTTTTATTGGGTTGATGGTAAGAAAATCCATGTACAAAGTATTCAGAAAGTATTTTTACTATGATTCCCTAAGCAGCAAATCACACTGCAAAGTACATGGATGCTCTAAAAAAATGCTAAAAGTAAACATGTTTCTGGTTTAATGCAGTGTTTTTTTGTTTAAATTTATACTCTATGCTTCCTGTAAGCAGAGTAGACCATCATGGGTAAAGAAAGTTATTGACGGTTCTTTTATTTCTAACTAAACAGGAGGGCGTGGCACACTGGAGCAGGAATGTAAAGATACTGTTTCTGTTCAGGACGAACCAAAATGAAAATCAGTCGTCGTTAATCCCTGTTCATAACTACACCAATCAGCCATAACGTTAAAACCACTGGCAGGTAACGTGAATAACACTGATTATCTCATTACAATGGCACGTGTCAAGGGCTGGGATATATTAGGCAGTAAGGGAACAGTCAGTTTTCGAAGTTGATGTGTTGGAAGCAGGAAAAATGGGCAAGTGTAAGAGCGACTTTGACAAGCGCCAAAAGACGACTGGGTCAGAGCATCTCCAAAACAGCAGGTCTTGTGGGGTGTTCCCGGTATGCAGTGGTTAGTACCTACCAAAAGTGGACCAAGGAAGGACACCCAGTGAACCGGTGACAGGGTCATGGGCTCCCAAGGCTCACTGATGCGTGTGGGGAGCGTAGGCTAGTCCGTCTGGTCTGATCTCACCAAAGAGCTACTGTAGCACAAATTGCTGAAAGAGTTAATGCTGGCTATGATAGAAAGGTGTCAGAACACACAGTGCATCGCAGCTTGCTGTGTATGGAGCTACGTAGCTGCAGACCGGTCAGAGTGCTCATGCTGACCCTGTCCACCACCGAAAGCTCCTACAATGGGCACGTGAGCATCAGAACTGGACCATGGAGCAATGGAAGAAGATGGCCTGGTCTGATGAATCACATTTTCTTTTACATCATGTGGACATCCGGGTGCATGTACGTCGCTTACCTGGAGAAGAGATGGCACCAGGATGCACTATGGGAAGAAGGCAAGCTGACGGAGGCAGTGTGATGCTCTGTGCAATGTTCTGCTGGGAAACTTTGGGTCCTGGCATTCATGTGGATGTTACTTTGATACGTACCACCTACCTAAACATTGCTGCAGACCAAGTACACCCCTTCATGGCCTCCAAATTCCCCAGATCTTTATCTGATTGAGCATCTGTGGGATGTGCTGGACAAACAAGTCCGATCCATGGAGGCCCCACCTCACAACTTACAGGACTTAAAGGATCTGCTGCTAATTTCTTGGTGCCAGATACCACAGCACACCTTCAGAGGTCTTGTGGAGTCCTCGATGCCTCGATGGGTCAGAGCTGTTTTGGTGGCACAAGGGGACCTACACAGTATTAGGTGGTTTTAATGTTACGGCTGATCGGTGTATGTTTTTAGTTTTCTGTTTCTAACACTGGGTGATCTCTGCAGGTTTCTGTCAGTAACACTTTAATTTAAGGCTTTACATTTATATTTAAGGAATTGGTTAATGTTAACAAACCAAAAACCTCACTACTGACTAACTTTACTATTAAAGTAATGAACACTTTTACTGATTATTAATGACCCTAGAAAAATGTTGAAAAATCCTGAGCTTTGTCGCTAAGCAACTAATCCTCATCATATTGTTCCTAAATTCCCTCGTTTTACTGAATCAGCTTGAGAGAAGGATCAAGTCTTGAGAAGGATCAAGTCGTTGCTGAATTCAAGAGCACAGCTTACCCAGAATACATTGCTTTTCCAAAACAGTCCAAAATGGCAACAGTTACTCATTAATTATGACAACTTCTCAATCTGTACACAAAAGATTTATTAGATTAAAGTTAATTAAGGCCACATCTGTACTACAACTGGAGCAAATGTACTGACTTTCCATTATGAAATGGTTTCAAGTCAGTGACTCTAAAATATAATGTTATAAAATATTTATTACAGACACGTTCAGGTTTTGAGAGGAAAGTAACAAAGTGAAATTAAAAAAAAAAGTGCTCAAGGGTTTTGGGGACTTAGTCAGAGATCGAGGATTTGTGCGTACTTCTATAAAATCTGTATTGCTAAGAGGTGATGGCGCAAGGGGAGGGGAAAAAAAAAAATCACTTGCTTACCAACTCTCCAGTTCCTTCAAGAAGGAGGTGAGGAAAATCCAGAGTGTTAACCGTCCCAGCTGTTTGATTAAATGATTCTGAATCTTCGTTTCTTGTCCCAGATGTTCCAGGTGTTTCTCCGAAAGCAAACCAGCAATTGGTGAGTTTCATATCCATACCGACACACCCAAGCTTCAGCGCTGCCTTGGATATTACAGATTAACTCTCGAGTAACATTAACCATTTTTGAAACGCTGTTAGCCCCTCGGGAAAACCTGCACCAGATCAGCTGTTATATGATGATGTAGCTGATCAAGGCGATAAGCGTGCATTGACTGGTAGTGTGAATGTAGTCAAAGGAAAATTCCACCTTGAACAACATGTATATTAATCTTCATAATTAACATGTGATCTTTTTTTTTTCTTAACATGTTGGTCTAGTTTCACTTTGGTTAACAGGTTCCTACATTACCCACAATGCCGTTCTACCTGCTGATAGTGGTGCAGTGGGATTTCGTCCTCACTTCATCTCTAGATAGAGAGCGATGCAGCGGCGCTTTAGTCCTTTAACCTTTCCGGCTCTCTCACTTCTTCAACTGTACGTTCTGCTCAAACCCATCAGCTTCCAAAGCTTCAACTTTCATCATGCTAGTCATCACTTAGATCGCTAACTAGCCAAACCGAGGCTCTGGCGTGATGCCCAAACTGCTGTTTGCCCAAACGTCTCCACTACTTCTACGCCGGATTTCTCATTAACGTGATTTTCAGAGAAAAGAAGCTCTTGCTCATTCGTTTTTAACAGCGAAACCCGATCATCATCCCCTTATGTATGAGATCTTTAGCTCTTTTTAAATGCCACTGTAACCACGATAGCAATAACAACATCCCCCTGTGACGGCAGCACGGCACACAACTGCTAACTTCTGTTCTATATATATGAAATATACAGAAGAAAGGAAATAGAGCACCAAGCAAAAATTGCACAATTGCAAATATTTCAATATAAACACATGTAACATGTTTCGGGGTGGAGGTTTCCTTCAAGCCCTGGTCTCTCCACAACCACAACCGCAAATTTTCAGATGCTCTGCATATATATATATATATATAGTGTGTGTGAAACCAGTGTTTAATAACAAAAGTTTGTTTATGAGTGCAAAGACTAGCTAGCTTTTATTTTGCTTTTTTACGTAGCCGAGTTGAAGGCGGATCTTCGACGTAAACAAACTTTAGAGTGTTCCATATTTTCCTAAATGAAGAGTTTTGGTGTAGAATTACCATCCGCACTTGAACTATTTAAAAATAAGGTTTTTTTTTTGGACTGAGGCTAACAGGTGACCCGAAAACTCTATGGTAGAACCGAAAAACAGCCTCGACCCTGTTTACTACACCTCTCCATTTGTTATGGCCGGTAATGTACTATCAACTTTACATTGCTGTAGACTTCAGGATCACAACTTACCCAGAAGGCATTGCTGCAACCTGATGATTTCCTTTTCAAAGTGTGGAACTTCCTTACTCACTGAGGTAGCGGGGTGATATGCGTTTGTAAACTGTTCTTGCTCAAGCTGTTTGTGTGTAAATAAATCTATAATATCAGGTTTTATATTCGCCATCTGTACATGACCACTAGCACGCCAACATGCTAGCTAGTTAGCAAAGTATGCAGTGCGAGGGAAATGATTTAAACATTTTTCTTGATGTGGTTAGCATGCTCCAGATGATGTTGTTTAAGTGCAAGCGGTCGCAACTAAATCCTCCGAACCTGATGTTACAGTTCTGTTGTTAGCATGCTAGCTGTGTGAGAGAAACTGATAGGCCATAGCGTGTTCCTGCAGAAACATGTTCCTCACCATCAACTCTGACTTGTGTAGGAGAAGAGATATTGTGAGGGAAAGTCAAACTGCAACATGACGCCATTGTTCAAAGAAGTTGTTGCATTCTCATCCTGTTTGCTCCCTTCTTACGTGTGTGGTTACCTTTCCATCACCGCGTTCCCTACGGCACCGCAAAAATATCCGACATCGGTAATCAGTAGTCAGTGTTTCCCGAATCCATGGCTTACGAAAATCCTTTCGGAGACCTTTTTATGGTTTGTCGTAGAAAACGTGTCCAACTGAACGCTTGCAGGAAAAACAAGGTAAAGAGTTCGTTCTTCATCTTCACCCACCATGCAGAGAGTTTTCACTAGCATGTCATCTGACAGCCTACACACTGATCTAGAAACACTCTAGCGTGACTTTACTCTCATTTCCTCATTCCCTTTTCCACTGAGGCTGGTTCTAGTTAAGAGAATTTGAGAGGAAGGAGAGATATTTGAGCCATCGTGCATCAGCAACGTTTCAATAACACCACATCCCTAAGTTATTTTATTTCTCTTAAACCACAGCAAAATGCAAATTACAGTTACACCTCCTTTTTTTTTTTTTTGAACACCACCACATTGTAGATTTTATCAGTTTATAATCACATTGCATGTTTGCGGAATGTCTCGTTAAACAAGTTAGTTCCTGTTACAGCTTACGTTATAGCTCCTAGAAAGAAACAGGCTTTCTCTTGAAGCTAATAAAAACGCAGCTTGTTAGTGAGGAAGCACAAAACACAATGTCGTCCGTCCTTAAGACTTTCTTGTGGTGGAAATCTTAGTGGCTTTAAAAAAAATAATCCCTGAAACTGTCACAGCTGCTGTTCAAGAAAATTCATTCTAAACATGATACAAATATTACAAGAACTCATCACTTGTACAAGTAAAGCATCTGATGCTAGAACACTGAACAGCGGTTCGACCTAAAAGCCGTGCTTTGTTAATGACTTGACATGTGCTTTAACCAGAAAAGTGCTAAAATATCTACATCTATATCTAGTTTAGCTAAAATAGCAGAACTGCTGGAACAGGAATCTAAAAATGGACACCAAAGATGTTAAACTTACCTGCAAATTGTACAACGGATAGTTTTGGTCTTTATTCTGTTCTGGGAAATTCTTTCCTCGATGCTGCCTTCATGGCAAAACCGAGACCTTAGAAAACTGCCAATAAATGCATTGAGAATGTGAGCAGGCCAGGAGCTGGATTCCACTCATGCCAGGTATTAAATCAATTTACATCCTTCAGGGTTAGTGCTTGGAGAGAGGAGACGGATCACTTGTCCCATACCTCAAAACTCAAAACCCACAAACAAAAATCCAATGGAGAAAAATAACACGCAATAAACCTGCGTGTTATTATAAACTAGCGTATGCCTTAAAACATAAAACAGCACAATGATAATCAGATTCTTCAATTTTATGAATTAATAAATAAAACAGTCTAACTAACGCTGCCTAAGCTCTCGGATACAAACGACAGATTCCGCTTGTATGGTGACGTCAGAATTACTGAGTCACAGAGAAGAGAAAACGTTCGTTAAAAACTTCAATAGTCAATATTATTCATTTCTTACTAGAATAAATAATGTGGAAATTTATGTAGAAATGATGATAGATTCAGCCATTGTCTCTGAACAAGTGTATTATGTAGCTGAAAAAAAAAAAGAAAACCTGGATTTCCAGTCCGGAATGTATTTGGATTGGCCTCCTGCCAGTCATTTTATGGACACGCCCCCAACACCAACTCATATTATGAGGAGTTGCATGTTTATAGATTTGTAACTCGGCTTTTGAGCAGCTGAATATCCAAATGTGCTTAAAAGTGATTTCATGACCGTCCTTGCTAATCGTAACTCGCAAGTTAGCATGCTAACTCTAGATGAACCGCTAAAAGTTTTGGGGGCGGGCTCAATGAGTTTAAAAAAAAAAATCATTCAAATCTTATTCAACTCTACCTATTTAACCACTAGAGACATTTTTCCCCCACAAAAATCTTACCTAACGCACCTTTAATATTAGCTAATTACTAGTTAGCTAGTTACTACCATCACTACTGACAATAGCCAAAATTTGCTAGTTGCTACAGTTGCTGTAGTTTGTACTTGTGGATATTTTGATATCATTAAGGTTAATTATAGTATAGCTGAAAACTTTAACACTTTGCTAATTAGAAGTTTCATACATTAACCAAAGCATATTTCAGCATATTTAAAAATGTAAATGTTACATGCAAAAAATTCAAAAGTGCGCTAAATTACTAAGAAGTCTTTATGACAGGGAATGAGTGACAGATGTGTAAAGTTAAATCGGATAAATCCACTCTGGAAGCGACTGCTGACTTGTCCGTCATGTTTGCTGAAATCACACATTCGGAGCTTTCAGAAAATTCAAGCGTTCCCAACAAATGATTACAGATTTGAAGACAGAAATTCTGGCGTAGTTAAATGGTGTAATAGTAGTTTATCATTTTAGATCAAAAATGATATTGACTGGTGTTCTTGTATTGAAACAGGCCACGTTTTTTTTTTGTTGTTTTTGCAGAGAAAGGAACCACCTAATAAATAAGCTGGTCATGACTTCTGGTCCTTTGCAACCAACGTTAAAGACAGCTACATACCCTGCTTAATGCACCACAGCTTACAACTGCACAGAAGTTTTCCTTCATTCTTTCTGTTAAAAATAAAAACCCACCTGCTTGAAAGTTCCAGTGATTTCCTCTGAAAATGGCGAGTTCTTGAAGTCACCGTTTGTCTTCAAGTGATGCACTGTGCCGTGATGTGATTATTTCATTACAGAATGTCACGTGGGAAAGTCATTCCCAATCGTTATACTGCTCATGGGGGCAGTTCTTTAGCTCAGAGCTGGAAGGTTGAAAGTTGAAATGCCAGGACGGTCAGAAAGAGTCCTCAGGCAAGACCCTGAAACGCCACGCTGAGATCGGATTCTGCTTTAACAGCTCTAAGCTTTGACTCTATTTCGCAGCACAGTTGGGATTAGTTTGTAATATTTTAACAGCTCTGAGCTTGGATCGGATTGTCCTTTAACAACCCTATCTTGGATCTGTTTTCTGCTTCAACAGCTCTATGCATGGATTAGATCCTATCAAGGTGCTTTCCATATAAATAAATAAATAAATAAATAAATTTACTTTTAACGGCCCTGTTTGCCATTGACTTACTTTATGGCCATATAATGGCAGGACTTTCCTCAAAGAGGTAACTCTGATGGAACTCAGATTGGAAATGCTGTTCACAGGACAACTGTAGTCCAGACACTCCACACAGCTGGGCTATAAGGAAGCGTGGTGAGCCACGTGAATCCCGTCTGGTGTGTCGGAGTCTCAGCAAACATGTCGAAAAAGTTTCTCTGGTCGGAGGAGACCAACGTTTTACATTTAGGCCTTAGCACAAAGCGTTACCTTTGGTGCAAACGCAACACTGCTTAGCACCCTGAGAACACCATCCCTACAGTGAAGCATGGTGGTGGTAGCCTCTTGGTTGCTTCTGTCTAATGCCCTCCTTACCCGGTCACTGACTTTGAGTAGAGGAGGCTGTCCACCGAGAGTCGCCATTTTGTCACATTCTTTACATTTTTAATAACGGATTTAACTGTACTTTTTTTTTTGTAACCAAATCCTGACTGATGCTTGTTCAGTTTTGATAGTTTCTTCATTTTCGTGATGCTGTTTGTTTAGGCATGTTCTCTAACATACAGGAACAGGTGTATTTACAGTGAGATCATGTGACACTATGACACTATTTGCACACAGGTTGACTCAATTCAACCAATTATATAACTTCTACTTATGTAGATTCATGGCATATGATCTAAATTAAGTCCATTTCAGCTCAACACTGCAAAATGTGGAAACGTTCAAGAGAGGTGAATACGTATGCAAGGCACTGCACATATACACAGACTTACCAATCGTTTTATTGGGTTCACTGACCTATAATCATTGGCCATTTTTTCCCCCCCAAGTCCACCTACCAGATAAGTGCACTTTGTAAGTGTATAAATATAGAATTAAATATCCTCATAATAGCAGCACACCACCATGTCAGTGTCATTCCTCTGCTGAGAATAACATCTGCTCACTGGGGCTCCATTTCCATCGATAAACAGAGCAGTGTGTGTTGACAAATCGGGCTACTCTGTAAATGTAGACCAGTGCGTCTCTGTGGTAATAAACCAGCAGCTCTTTGTTGATGTCTGAAGTTTGAAAATACTTGTTTCAAGGATTTCTTTGTTCTGATAAGTGTGTGTAAGTCATAAATACACGTGACATTTACCCATGGCAAAATGAATAAAACAGAATGAAAGCACTGAGGGGAAATAAACAGTCATGATGCTAACCTTTTTTTTTTTATTAAGTTCCAACACTGACATTAAACTTGTTGACGCGTTGATGGTAGCCATGCACTGTACAAGAAGTCTTAAAGTGCTAAACCGTATTGTGTAATGCAAAATGACACACTGTTTTAAAAAGGATTAGCTCTTATGCACGTGTGACACGTAGACAAACACTTGACCTCCAGAAGAAACGAATGAAAAGAGAGCAGGAAAAAAAAAAAAAAGAAAAGATACCAAGTATTTGATCAGATACTCCATTAAGACCTTTTACCTGTGACGAGACTGCAGCTCCACCCTCGCGTTCTCTTTCAGGTCCCTCGCCGCCGTCTCCAACGGGTTTAACAAGCTCGGCAAGCATCGAGGCCCACTCTACATTAGTGATCAACAACTCCAATAAATAAAAGGCCAAAAAAGAAAAAGAATGATTTATAAAAAAAAAAAAATTATACTGCTGAATTAAAATGGATCTTCGAGATCGAGGCACATTATAGCGTCTAGGATGTTGAATCCCAAATTGCTCCCTAGGGCACAGAGTTCACTACATAGTGTATAAGAGCCAGTACTACTTACTTTAAATACTATATATCCAGGTATATAGGGAATAAGGGGGTGGTTCCCTATTGGACAGTATACACCATGTACGGTGCGGAAGTGTATTATTTCTTACCCGATGTAGCACACATGCACTATTTAGTGTGCAAGAGCCACATTCAGCTCGGTCCCATATAAGCACACAAGGTAGGGTACATAGTTTTTCGAGTAGTGCACTACATAGGGTGTAGGAGTCGTCATTTTCTACGGTTTGGAGTGCACTTCTATAGGACTAGGGAGCTGTATCCCTAATAGCTTCCACTCCCACATCTAGGGCACTATGTATGAGGTAGGAGACATGGCTTCATATCTTTCTGTGATATCTGTTTAAACGTGTGTGTGTGTGTGTGTGTGTGGGGACCGTACCTGGTTTGAGTGTTTCCTGGTCGAGCACTGCTCCCTCCCGCAAAGACACGATCTCCGTGTCCTTCAGCTTCTCCCAGGGGATGTAGGTCACGCCCAGCTCCATGTTCCAGTACTTCTTAAAGCGACCTCCGACACCTTTGTTCATCGCCCACGCAATCTGATCACACACACACACACACACACACACAGTCTACATGTCAAACAGGTGTATACTGTACAAACCTGAAACTAATCAACATACCATTAATTAGACACTATATAGAACAGAAGTGTTCAACTAAAACTTGTGAACGTCAGCTACGTAAAAAGTCCGATTAAGCAACTAACGTGACCGAATGGCGACAAATTAGTGATTAGTTCAAGGGTATAAATAAGACACGTCGATTAGAAGTCGTTATGCTTTGTTTCACTTTGGTCCGAAATGTTCAACTGAACCACAAGACAACAACAAAGGAAATGGTGAAGGAGATTGAAGCATCAGATACCAAATATGTACACAAGGAAGAAGCCTTTACACCTCTAATAAATAAATAAATAAATAAGCCAAACTGAAGTGTGCAGGTGATCACTAGGACGAAGAGTGGAGGAAAAAGGGTGCGCGGAACACCATCCCAACTGTGAAGCATGGGGGTGGCAGCATTGTGTCACTGGAGAGGATGTTTTGCTGGAAAAGGGACTGGTGCACTTCAGAAACCGGATGGCATCATGAGGAAGGAGGATTATTTAGAAAAAGTAACGCCCGAGTCTTCCAGCAGGACAACGATCCTAACATATCTCCAGAGATGTAACAATATGACTTAAAGACAACAAAGTGAAAGTACTGGAGTGGCCATCACCAAGCCCTGACCTGAATCCCAGAGAAAATTAATGGTTTCTTTCTAGCCATCCTCACCATACAGGTTAGCTGTATGCAGTTTTACACTCATGATATCAAGCATGTCAATCAACAATAATAAAATATCCCTAACAGAACATCTCATAGTCTCTAGGATCACAGGCCATGACTTCATGCCTTACGGTGATCTAGAACGACATCCGAATAACGTACAAAACCATGCAACTAGGTGGTGTTGAGAATGTCAGAATAGACTGTTACACACACACACACGCATCATTTATGAAAACACTCTGACTATACAGGACCACATTCACTTAGGAAAGAAAAGCAGGCTGCTGTACCTTGAAGGATTTGTGGTTGATCTTGGCGTTTCCTCGGCTCAGTTTATTCAGCGCGGTGTAGGCGTCCTGTCTGTGAACCATGACGATGTAGGCGCAGCCTCTGGGAGGGATCATCTTAAGCATTAAAAAAAAAAAAAAAAAAAAATTAATATAATATATACACATTGAGGATGGGAATCTTTTTGAATGGCAGAATAAATTTATAAAACTATTCTTTTTTGCAGGTTGAAGAATTATTTTTTATAGCCTACATTAACACCTGACGCTTTTTTCCCCCAGAATTTGATTTACGACTGTGAGAGTCAACGTCACTGTTTGCTTTGAAGAACTTCAGAAGTTATTTATTGGCACTGTTTGATTATTATTTTTAATTTCCATAATATTCTTTGAAAGAAAATTTTCTTTTAAAATGTTCTTTATATACACTGTATAGATACATTCATTCTTTTCTGACCGCAGAATAAAATTATTTAATACACAACATTATAGCTATTGATAGAAACATTACTATAATAATACATAAAGGAAATGAGTTTAGCTGAAATGAATACTGAAATGAAATGAAGATGGTGTTGTGTGCTCACGTTGACGGACTCGATCTGGCCGAACTCCTCCATCAGACTGCTGACGTCCTGCTGCTGCGTTTTCTTATCCAGCTGCCCGAGCCACAGAGTCGTGCTGCACACTGTGCGCACACACACACACACACACACACACACTTCACAATATGCACGCATACTTACTCCCTACATACTTCACAAAGATCTTTCTGCAGGTCGGATGAATCTGGAATCGATTTCACTCTAGCATCCCTACATATGATTTATTTAGAGCTTGAATATATACCAGTTTTTTTTTTTTTTTAAATAAATAAATCTCTTGCACTGACCGCTCAGAGTCTCTCTCTTCATAGACGGGAATCCTTTATTTCTCCTCTCCATCTCTCGCCTGTCCTCTGCGCGTGATCTCGGCGGACTCCTCCGACGCTCGCGGGAACGAGAGCGAGAACGCCGATACCGCGAATGTCGCGAGCGAGATCGAGAACGAGACGACGAGCGCCGCCTGGGTGACCTGCAGAGATTACACGGCAGGGAACAAATCTGAAGTGCATTATGGGAAGGATTATGAAAGAATAATTATTAAGAACGGTTATTCGCACTGTGCGAACACACCTGAGCATTTGGTCTATTTTAACACGAGTGTTTATTTATAGTTGATAAAACCTACAAATATCACAACTTATAATCAGAGTTACTCACTATTACTATATAACATTCATTTTTAATTCAAAACATTCTCTAACATTACGTTACACCGTTTTCTTTCACGTTATTAGCACGTCGAGCTAACAATGTGGTGTAAACCTAAAATCACGCTCTATTACCTTGACCGTGACCTCCTGCTGTACCTCCTCTCTCGGTCATCTCTCCTGGAGTGACCTGATTCAGCCTGAAGAAAAACAAACACACACTCACAATCACAATCTAGATAAAAAGATGTGAGTAATACATCAACTGAGAAGCACTGGTCAGGTTTCAAACACACTCACACGTATATGTAGATGCTATAAATACACATGAGCGATAAATAAACACAAGCTTAATAACAGCACCTCACTGTGTACAGCATATAAAAGTATTAACGGCTGTATAAAGCGTTAAAAGTGAATGTAGGAATGAGACTACAGGTGAGGAGATATGTTAAAAACGTGTACCGTGTGGGGTTCTGTGATGGCGCGAGTGGTGGTGTTATCAGGTTTGGTCACAATTTGTTCAATCTGCGTGAGAGGAAGCGCCTGCATTAACAAGTAAAAATCAGTAAAAATCATGACAATACGAACTCGAGCGCTGCAAAAATACAACACAGAAGTTTCAAAACTTCGGAACAGGCATCAATTCGACAACCAAACAAACGGCATTACACTCACCGCCCACCGTGTGATTATCTAATCGGATATATCGTGCAGCAGCACGAGTAATGCATAAAATCACGCGTTTAAAGGTCAAGGTCAGTTGAAGTTTGGAAAAATCTTCCACTGTACAGATTTGGTGAGCTTGTGCACACTGTTGTAAGCCCATCGTGGGATGCTTTTCTGCTCACCATGGTTGTAAAGAGTAGTTATTTGAGTTCCTGCCAGCTCAATCCAGTCTGGCCTCTGATCTTTCTCATCAACAATGCGTTTCTGCCCATAATGAAATGTTCAAACCGGCTCATCTGGCACCAACAACCATGCCACGGTCGCCGAGATCACAATTTTAACTCATTCTGCATTCTGCATTCTGCTGTTTAACTCGTTCTAACTGTATCTGCATGATTTTATGTATTGGCTAATCACATGAATGAAGGCGTTCCTAATAAAGTGGAATGTATATTCATTAGCTAATTCATTAGCTAGCCTACCAAGCAAGTATAAGCTCCAGTGTGCTGCCCAGTACCATGTTTTAGTTGCCTGGAAATCTAACTGACAAGGCCACAAAGTGATAGTTAACATAACTAGTTATCTAGTTTGCTGTTAAGTGCATTAAGAGAGAGACTACGGGAAATAAATGATATGAATTCCCAGGGAGGTGGATGGTTGCGTAGCCGTAGTCCTTATCCTGATTTCATCTCTGAGCTGTGGTGTTCCATCCATTTCATGTAAAAATATTATTTTATCCTTTTTTCACTCGACATGTTTAATCGTGAGGTGACTGTATGTTCTGCTAGCAGCTTTTCGTTCTGCGCCTCGGCTGATAAGGAGTAATAACATGCTGTATCGATAGCTACAGCTAAAACCTTGTCACATATCTACGGTAGAAAAGTCAAGGGATGTTGCATAGTGACTGTTCACAACTCAATTTTTAATATAGTTTCATTTATGTCCCAAAACGCACTCTTTTCTTTAATACTAGCAACGATATGAAACAAACGAGCAAACAAAAACAAAAACAAACGTGTTACCTGGTTGGAAAGGTGGCGACCCTGAAGAGCCTGCTGCAGATCTGCAAGTTTTCTGCACAAAATTAAATAAATTAATAAAATTAAAAGTTAATAAAATAATAAAGTTAATAAAATTAAAAGCCAGAATTAAATCTGGTCAGCTTGTCGTGTTTGAATCAGTGAAACTGATTCTTTTGGTTCTGATTTCAAAATAAATAAATAAATAAAAATTTACCTGAGGTAGGGGTGGAAAGGGGGGAGGAGCTAAAAACTTACTTACTGAACAGAAATACAAAATGAACGGCTACGAAAAGAAATAAAACACCTGGGGGCATGCTATTATAGGAAAATAATAAATGACTTGAGGCAGAGTTACTGTTACCACCCAAAGGTTGATTATTTTCCTATAACAACATGCTCTGAAGTGCTGTATTACATACTTAAACCACAGCAATCTGTAAGCGATTACAATTTATTTATTTACTTAAGTACATGTAGTTTTTATCTGGTTACGGTTACGTTTAACGTTGTGGAACGTCCGCTAGTTGGTTAGTTCCTGTTTTCGCTTGCGTTATAAACGTTTACGTCATTCCCTCATCTCTCGGTTCTTCTCTCTTGAAGCTAATATTAAAATAATTAATAAATAAATAAAGAAAGAAAAATGCAGCTTGTCATTTTATTGAAAAAACAACGAAATTGCAAAGCGCCTCTGTCCTGAAGACTATCCCATGTAGCAAAACTTCAAAAAATGTACAGCTTCACCTCTGAGTGTGACAAAGCGCTGACACTGGAGACTCCTTCCATAAACGGAAAATAAAAACTTCACCATATCAACAGTTCCACGCATTTTTAAACGTGTTTGCGTAGAATCACATCAAGCTGTTACTACAGAAACCATAACGTATTAGAACTAGCGCTTTAATCGAAACGTTGTTGCTGGAACTACTGTCAGAGCTGCCAACCAATCAGAACGCAGAATTCAACAGCGCTGTAGCAGAAATATAAATAAATAATACTGCAGATGCACTTACATGGAGGAAGCGGGAAACACTTCCATCGGCTGTGGTCCCTCGACATCTGGCTCCTCATCATAGTCGAATCGGTCCTGCAGCACCTAACGGACACACACACACACACACACACACACACAATCTGGTTACATGGAACTACTGCATTAACAACATACACAAACATATAGACTGTAACGAACGCATAATAAATAACTATAACCTGTGTACGAGCGTTACCTTAGAGATTGAGCTATTCTGTTGGGCAGGAGCAGTGTTAGCCATGTTAGCCATGTTAGCCGTGCTAGCGGTGTTATCCGTGCTAGCCTGCGTAGCTCCTCCCTGCTGGAGAGTCCGCAGAATCTGCTGGAGCTGAACAGTAAACATACGCCATGTCAAGTTCACGCAAGAAACCATTTTTTATGGCATTGTTTAGTTTAAAGTCTACCTTCTGGTCATGTTCTCCGTCACAAGTACGTTTGTGAAAAAAAGAGCAGTATTTTTTTTTTTCCTTCGTACAGTATGACCGTTCCATTACACACAGATCCATTACGCCTCATCCTATAAATGATTATATATGTAGCTACAACTAGCTGTAACTAATTAAAATAAATAAATAATGGCGCGTTTCATCATTTCTTCACGCTTCATTCCTGGCGCTCAAATATGTCCTCATTTCTACACAATGTTATGACCAACTGGGGGACCCAAAGATTTCTAAAATAAAAAAAATAAATAAATAAAACAAACAAACAAACAAAAAAAAAACCTAACAAACAAAGTTTTATGTATGTGGCAGTCGCAGGGCGCCCCCTGGTGGTGACAAAAGAATAGAAACCAGAATTTTTCGTAACTAAATTACGTAAGAAACAAACGTCAGGAGATCGTGAAGAACTGGCGATCATGAAGTGTTCATATCTATCTGGGGTGGGAAAAACGCAAACGAGGGGGGAAAAATAGCAGAAGGAGAAACAGACCCAAAACTTCGGAAAGAAGTTAACGCTAATTAATTGGATTTAGTACGTTTTTTCTGCTTTTGCTTGTTGATGTAACTAAAATGGAAAATGTTAGTGGCTAATTAGCTAGCTAATTGCACGATATTGAAGAAAATCATGATAACTTGTTAAATAATGCGATAATGCTATAAGCGTGTAACATAAATTTAAATTAAATTTATATATATATATATATATAATGTAAAATCTGAAAATGATATAACCAACATACGTTTCTTCCTTCTGAGGAACAGAAAGCGTTCTCTGCTATTTGCGTCGACCGAAAACTTTGACTTTTCGAACTTTCTGAAGTATTAAAATCATTCAGTTATCGTGAATTCTTGCGATATGCATATTGCAATATTTTGATAATTTCGATATATTGCGCTAGCTAGCTAGTCTAAGTAAGACATTGTGAGATAGGATAAGTTTCTAACATGTTACTAACAGTAGCCTGTTGAGGTTAAATATAATCACCTGGTGTATATAGGTGCTCAGTTGCTTTATTTTACTGTTTATTAAAGTGCTTTTCCTCCGTCCAAGATAATGACGTAATAATTTTGTTTATTCTTGCGTAATAGGTTTGGTGTGAGTGGGCTGGAACTGAGCAAACTGTCAGAAACGATCCCATCTGCGAGTTACTTCACAAATGTGGATGTTATCTCAAAACAAATAAGCAGTCCCATCACACATATAGTAAGACGTGTCTCTGTGTGTGTGTGTGTGTGTGTGTGTGTGTGTGTGTGTGCGCTCAATGTTCTCAGGTTCACTTCACTCACGTCGAGGCCCTGAGCAGACTGGAGGAACTGAGCCACAGCAGCGAGCGTCACGTTGTTCTGCTGATCTCCTGCGTTCTGAGATACAGGAAGTGTGGACGGTTCTGGCGTTGGCTGAACACACACTGCTTCGGCTGGAGAACCTGAGGACACACACGATAACATCGAAAAAGTGAGAAATATTTCTCACGAAGAATTCATTAAATGTTTAATATTTATCCGACATTTGTTTTCGACGTACGCACACAACACAGTGCCGTGATTTCTTAATTTCAGCAACTTTAGATCCTACCTGTGATTAGTTTCCGTTTACTGTCTGACACGCAAAAATGAAACTGTGATTTCTGATTTTCTTATCCCATGAAATACAACCTCTCATTAAAAGTGAATGGAGACTTTACGAAGAAAACTAAACCAATTCTCACACTGATTAGTGCGTTATTTATTTTGTGTTTGCAACCCACAGAGTTAAAATATATAGACAGCTCACTGATCACGTGATCTCACCCTTTCGTGGAGAGCCTGCAAGTTCTGCACACGTGAAGCCCGATAGCTCCGGATCACAACGACCAACAGGTATTATACGTTACACGGTTACACGACCACGTATAACTGTTTAAAAGAGCTCTTCAGTTGCTTTCAAAAGACACCAAAGGCTGTGGAAATTGGGCATTTTAGCCGACTTTGGAGCTCTATTTCTGCTCCATAGTCCTAAGGTCAAACACTTTGTTCATTCAATCTAAATTTTAGGGAGAATTTATAAATGTTTTTTTATTTATTTTTAAGACACAGTGAACCTGTAGTACATTTTGTTAACAATATTAAACCTCTGTTTGTAGCTATTTTGAGAATTCTGAGAATCGAATCAGAATCATGAAGCCAGTATCGTGAATCGAATCGACTCGTGACCGGAGTGTATCGTTACACCCCAGAGTTTAACTACATCCACAAGAGACAAAATACAAGCAATACGAGTGACTTGTCACGTGCTAGCATGAACACAGGGTCGGTGTGTGTGTGTGTGTGTGTGTGTGAGTCTCTGTACCTCCCAGCGTACCACCATTCTCCATAACAGACACCACGGGAGCCGACGCCATGTCCATCAGCGGCTGAATGACGTCCATACTGAACACCGAGTTCTTCTGCCACAGACTCAACACACGCAGGATCTTATCCTTTATTTAGACACATCATCATCATCATCATCGTGTGTTTAAACCCAGGAGAGATGTTTAAAAAAAAAATAAAAAAATCCCTGTGGAAAATATATAATTGCGCACCTTATCGTCAGGAGGACATTCGTAAAGGCTCTGAAAGGTGGTGCTGATGTTCTTCAGGAACCTCGGCCCGAACACATCTTTATCTTCTCCGAACTGATGACGGGACTGTCGGATAATTGAATCCACCACGTAGAGACCGGGAACCTTCAGCTCGGGATTACACTACACACACACACACACACACACACACACACACACACACACACAAACACAATAATAAAACTTTTTCCTTTATAAATATATACAGATGATTAAACGATATGGAAATGTTATTAGATATTGTATTGAATCGCACACCTTCTTAATGAACTTCTCGATGATTTGGACAACGTGTTTATAAAGCTGATGAAAGGGGAAAAAAAACCCAAGAGTAGATCAGCACTGAACAAAAATGAGTCTTTATGCAATTTTTTTGTTGAGAAAAATCGGCAGCGTCCTTATAGAAATATTGTAACCATAAAATGTTAACCACGAAAGGTGGACTCATATTTGATAATATTTAATCCTCAGTGTTACAGATGTATGGAACTGGTATAATGCACAATAAAAAACATCCATTCAAAATTATTATTCTTTTTGTAGTTGATAAATACAATTGCATTAAGTTGGAAAGAAAAAAAAAAGTTCAATTAAGGAATAAATTTACCTTAATCGCTTTCATCCCAGCTTTGGTAATGGACATCATTTTCGCTCGAGAGATCGGAGGCTTCGTGTCCAGCATGGACGCCATCTGAGAGGGAGAGAAAACTGTAAACTTTAAAATCAAGAAGAATGTCGTCATCCTGCTGATATGCAGGCGACAGACGTGCGAGGGTTAATCCCTGAGTAGATTCGCCTCGTCTCTGTACAAGTTCTGCAACTCTCCTCTCTACGTCCTGTGCCGAAGTTGACCTCATTTCCTTTAATCGCACACTGTGACGCCGTACCGACCCCACGCCCAGCGTCTCTGTGAGACCTGCACAGCAAGCTCTGAGGCTCCGCCCACGTCAACCTGGATAGATCTCAAAACTGCGTTTTCGTTTTAAGACGCGCTCCATCTACTGGCGTTTTCCAAAAATTGCTTGTCCACACTGAAACTTCTGAAAACGCCTACATACGATATATGGCGCATGCGTAAAAAACGTAAGAAGCTTTGGCCTGCGTCATTTCCGTCAGGCGTTTATTTACTTTCCGTCTCTCTGAGTCGAGGAAAAGCACCGAGTGTTTTTAAAATGGACAGACGAAGAGGTGGAGCTGTTGCTGTGGGGAAACCCAAGACTATAAAGTTGTTCGTTCTGAGTTGAATGGGTCACATGACTGGGTCACATGACTGGGTCACATGACTGGGTCACATGACTAGAAATACGTCATTGTATTAGAATATGTCCGTTTTCTCGGTCCACACTACTGCGTGCAAACGCCGGGTTCAGATTTATCCACTCGGGAGAGTGTTTAAGAGAAAAGCTCCGTTTTCGCTGGACAAAAACGCCGTCTCTGTGCGGACGGAAACTCAAAACGTAGAGAAAAAGATGAATCTTCAAATTTATCCGGATTAATGTGGACGTAGCCTGAGACGAGCACAACAAGCGCTGAGGCATTCACTTTCATTTCACTCTGAAGGAGTCTCTGAATGCAGAGAGTCTGAAAACTCCTGGTGTGTATGAGGGACAAAAACTAATCCATTTAAAAAAAAATTTATAATAATAATCTCTCTGATGTTATTAGAAACGTATCTCCACACACACACACACACACACACAGGAACAGTACCTGATACTCAAGCTATACTCAAGCCGAACCCTTTCATGCATAAATTACTTATACGCATATCCAGAGTCTTGAGATTTTTTTTTTTTTTTTACTTAAAATGGCATGATAATGAATATATGATACATGATATGAATTTTGATTCTGTCTAAAAATTAAATATAAAAAAAAAAAAGTAAACGGATTGTCCATGAGTGAACAAGACTAAAACAGTATACACCTGAAGTAATAATAATTATAATAATAATAACAACAACAACAACAATAATAATAATCTGCCGATGTCCAAAACCTTCATGTCTAATATGTAATGCTGAAGACAAAAAGTTTAGAAAATATCACTGAAGATACAAAATTGGCACAGGTTTGGACTGTCACATGATGCGAAGCAGTAACACGAAATAAAATAATAAAAAAAAATTTTTAAAAAATAGTTAAACAAAAACAATGAAACAGTTTTTAAAAATCTAAGGTGTTCACTCGAGTCTGGCGCAAAAACATTTTTTTACTTTAATAGTTTTTTCTTTTTTTTTTTTGTAGAAAGATAATGAAGACTGAGAAAGACAAATCTAGAAAGCTACAAAAGGTTATGCGCTATCATGCGATATTTTTCTAAACATATTTTTAAAAAGAGCCTTAAACTGACAGAACTTAACTGAGTTCAGGGCTGCCAGACTGGGTGTGGTGTTCTCAGTCCAAACGGCAGTGTGTGGTTTAAAAACATCACACACGCACACACACTTACTTCCGTGTAAACTAGCCCATAAATGTGTATTTGTCACATCACACACACACACACACACACACACACTGCAGCGAAAAAAAACCTCACTGAATTTGCTTAACTCAGATGTGTACGTTGGTTCCATGTGACTGACTTGAGTTACATTAACAATTTGTTTTCGACATTCAACACGATTTGATCGTGTATTTTCAAATCTCTGAATAAAACTCGAACCCGACCCGAGGCTGGAACCCGGGTCACTAGCGCACGTTTTAATCACGTTAACGTAATATTATAGTAATCGTTCTCATCAGCGCCAACGTCCTCGCGAGATTTCAGAATGTAATCGGTTTACGTTAATATTTTGTGAATTGTTTGTGCTCACGCTACATAATTCAATCTAGTATTTATAAATTTCTTTAAATTAAGTTTAATATAAACATTGAAATCACATTTTGGTAAGAAAATGACTTTTTTTTTTTTAATGAAAACTGTTTGTAATATTTTTTTTTTAAATCTGACCGAACACATATTGGTTAAAAATGACTGACTTTATAGAAAGAAGAAAAAAAAAAAAAAAAAAAAAAAAAAAAAAAAAAAAAAAAAAAAAAAAAAAAAAAAAAAAAAAAAAAAAAAAAAAACAACTCGAAAATCTTTGTCCTGCCTTTTCTCTTTGACACCATCGCTGAGGAAATAAGCTTTTAACACACAAACATCTGTACGGACCGTCAGCTCATTACAGATATATAATACAGATATAATATACAGTTATAATGTACAGATATAATATACACGATCAGCTTCATTCTCCTCGCGTCAGGAACCGTCCGTTTCTGTCACAATCATCAGTCTGAGGTAAAGCTGTTCAGGAAAGACTGCGACTCTTCAGTAACATAAACAATAGTCTATTTAATTTATTAACTGAGAGAGAGAGAGAGAGAGAGAGAATGAGAGGAAGGGAGAATGAGAGGAGAACAAGCAAGAGAGAGAGACTGTGTGTGTGAGAGAGATAGAGAGAGACTGTGAGAGAGAGAGAGAGACAGAGAGAGAGAGAGAGAGACAGAGAGAGAGAGAGAGAGACTGTGAGAGAGAGAGAGAGAGAGAGAGAGAGAGAGAGAGAGAGAGAAGATGAGTGGTTGGTCAGTGAATGACTGTTTACAACCGCTATAACTGAAGTAAAAACAGGAACTGAGTCATTTTGCACACACTCCACTACATTAAACGTAACCATAAATGGATAAATACAACATGGCATTCTTTAATAAGTAATAAATCTCATCACTGGCAGATTGCTGGGGTATAAAACACATTTAACTGGATGAACTCGCCACTAGCACAGGATCAAACATTTTAATCTTTTTCACAAAACTGAAATTATTGTTTTAAAAAAAACATTTTTTAATATTTTTTTTCCTAGATATGGTATGATATTAGTGTCAGTAACGCTAAAGGACAGCTATGAGCTCTAAATCACCTGTTTCCATTTCACTGGAACTTTAAAGGCATCTCTGAATGTAGACATTTTTAAAACCTTGGTGTATTAAAAGTTCACAACAAACCAAACAGAACTCACTCACATCACTGGAACTCTAACTGGCTGTTTAAAGGTGCAATACGTAAGTATTTATAAAAAAAAAAAAAAAAAAAACATTAGGTCTCTAACTGAACCCATAAAATTTGGTTCAGTTAGAGACCTAATGTTTCACGAAAAAGTTCACGAAGCTCCGCCCCCAGGATCTACAGTGGTGTCTCCAAAATGATTGACAGGAAGCGCAGCCAAACACAAACAAGCTTTCCGGACCGGAAGTCAGTTTTCCAAACGGCTTTTCTCAGTTTTGCTAAGGACACGACTTAATCCATTATTTAAATCATGTTCTTCATATTTTCCACGTTATTAGTACGAGTAAGGAATGATAAAGCGACTATGGCAGCTTTAGACAAGCAAATAAGCAAAATATTTATTTAAAAAAAGGGTAAAAAGCATCAAAATCTCGTTTGTTGGTATGCTGCTGAATGTCGCCGCCATTTTGACGCATGCGCAGTGCAGAGCAGCGCAGGCCTCTGAGTCACAGGACTTTCCTTTAGCAAAATAACTAAGCTTCAAAAGTGCAGTGAAGCTAAATTGCTAACTGCTACCATCATATTTTATCACTTTTATTCGCTCGTTTAAAGTAAACAGTATCAAAAATAAATCTTACTAACATCCTAACAGGGAAACAAAACGAACTTCGTGCATATTAGCTAACAAGGCTAATCTGACATTAGCATGCAAAGCCATCGACGAGAATTTGATAAGAAATGATCTTTACCTCAATGTTGAAAGCTTTCACCGCTTCCATGTTGTTGTTATCCTTCAGCACATAAAGCGTTTAATTATTAAACTGCTTTCATTATCCGTGCACGAGCTCAAAGTTAAAGGCAACAATCATGTAACTTAGCGCAACCTCTAACGACGAACAAACCGCACACAGGGTCGAGCCCAATTCACTGCCTACACACTATATAGGCGGCCTATGTAGGGTATAAGATAACAGCTTCCCACCCCAAAGTAGTGCACTAGAAAGCGATTTGTGAAAACATATAGCCACGCCCACTCACAGACGTTGCCACGCAGTAGAGCGGGCGGACGTCGTTTCCATGGGAACCAGTGCAACCAGGAAGTGGGCGTTAAGGTAAGCAGCGCCATTACAGCATCATTAAAAGAAAAAAAACAAACAAACTCATGTGTAGCTTTTATTTAAGCGAAAGAGACGCGATAATAATATAGATTTTATTACTGTATGTTTTGATATAAACACAAAATTTGTTATTTTTTAAATAATATTAAAGCTCTGGTGGATTCAGTTAATAACAGCTGGATAACACACGTGACTACAGGGCTGTGATTTAACTGCGAAATATTTACTGCTGTTTTTAAAGATTCTTTTTATTTATTAACCTCATAACTATATACATAATTACACATTTTAATAATAATAATAGTAATAATAGGAGTAGTAGCAGTATACTCAATACAATAATAATAATAATGATCATAGTAGTAGTAGTGGTAGTAATAATAATAATAATAATAATAGTAGTAGTAGTAGCAGCAGTATACTCAATACAATAATAATAATAATAATAATAATAACAGTAGCAGCAGTAGTAATAATAATAGTAATCATCATCATCATAGTAGTAGTAGTAATAATAATAATAGTAATAATAATAATAATAATAATAATAATAATTGATACCAAAATAATATTTGAACAAAAACAAAATACTATTGTACAAGATTATTTAAGAACTAAAGAGTTAAGCAGTTACGGTTGTAATGACAGTCATAATGGAAAAGAACAGAACCTTGTTTATGTTTTTTTTTTTAATAAAAAAAAAATACAAATAATCCATTTAATGAAACAATAATGAAAGTGCTGTTATAAAATGTTTTTAATTTACACATTGTAATTGATTTCAGTTAATTTTGAAAAAAAAAAAAAAACAGTAATGACTCTGAACAGTAAATATGAAGGTACATATTTGTCTAATGTGATTAATATTTGAATAGGACTAAGGTGCGTTCAGCAGAAATGTTTTCCTCGCCTTCCTCAGATCTGTACCTCGACACAATCCTGTCTCTGAGCTCTGCACGCACTTCCTTTGACCTCATGGCTTGGTTTTTCCTCTGATATGCATTTTCAGCTGTTAGACCTTATATAGACAGGTGTGTGTGTGTGTGTCTTTCCAAATCACGTCCAATCTATTGAATTTGCCACGTTTGGACTCCAGTCAAAGTGTAGAAACATCTCAAAGGTGATCCAGAGAAATGGGATATTTCAGTTTTTTCCTTTTAATAAATTTTGCAAAGTCAGGGCTAAGTTAGGTAATTTAGGTCTAAATATTTCGTTAGTTATCAATATTTAAAATTGTTTTGTTTCATATATGTATTTCACTAAATATAACTGTGTCTCAGTTTAAATTCTTGAGTAATCAGGAGGATCAAGTGAAAATGTTCCTTCAGTCATGTCCAGGTCTGTGATGAAGCCCCTGAGCGTTGGAGCTTCTCTCCCCGAGTCTCTCTCGCTGCTGCACCGACGCCTTCTGGTGGCCGAGGGACAGGGGGCGGAGCTAGCGAAGAAGCTGGGAGTCTCTGGAGATGAGCTAGGGGCGGAGTTTACGGACAGCTCGCGATCTGAGGCTCTGGTGGCAAGAGTGTGTCGCCTCGAGAGTCTCTTACACACACTGAGGCTGAGCGTCTTCCGCATCGAGACGGAGAGAGAGCTCAACTCATCTCATACAGGTACACAGACAGATATACAGACATGAAGACAGAAAGATAGATAGTCAGGCAGGCAGACAGACAGAGAGACAGACAGATAGATAGATAGGCAGGCAGACAGAAAGGTAGAGAGACAGACAGATAGATAGATAGATAGGCATACAACTAAATAAATCAAAAATTGCTCTGTACAGAGGTTTACTATTACCATTTTGTGAACAAAATGGACTACAAGGTCATCTTAAAAATAAATAAATAAATAAATACACATATAAATTCTAAAAAAAAATTTCATTGAATAAACAAAGTCTCTGAACTTTGGAGAAAATGATTGATTGAAACATAACAAGCTGCTTAGCAGCACCTGAGGCATCATTTTAACCGGTAATAGAGCTCCAAAGGCGGCTAAAATGACAGACGGATAGGTAGAATAACAATAAAATAAAAATAAATATATTTAAATATAGTAAATAAAATACCAGATACTGGTATACATCATAAAAACATAGTGCGTGTGTAATGAATATTTATATAAGTACAAGATTGTATTTTGTGTGTGTGTGTGTGTGTGTATTAGCACGTCTTCAGGAGCAGCTAGCGGCTCTCCAGGAGCAGTGTGAGGAGGAGCAGCGCTCCTCACAGAGGGAAGTGATGCGTCTGAGGGATCAGCTGCAGCAGGAGAGGGAGGAGGCGCAGAGGAAGGCGCACACACTGCGGGAACAGCTGCACATCTCACACTGCTCTCAAGTACTCAAGATCTGCTGTCATTCTGGAATTAGCGCTACGTAGTTCACCTCGTTTGGATCACGTCTTCTATAAAATACAGCAATTTCTCTTAAGTGTGCTTCTAGAATACCATCACTTACTACACCTCTTCTAGAGTACAACTTTTTTTTCCGTATAATTTAATTGTAGTACATTTCCTACAAAAGATCTTCTAGAGTACTTTCCTGTAGCTACTTCTAGAGTACAGTTCTTCTATGGTGTTCTTCTAGAGTTCTTCTATATCTATAGAATACAGCCATCTCATTACCACTAGTAAACAGTAGAGATCTTCTAACGTATATCTTCTATATAATACGTCTCTAGAGTATATATCCTCTTCATCTAGATCACCAGTCGTGTATAATAAATGTGCACAATACTATTCTAGAGTATCTACCCTACTCATTTTAGTGTACATTTCCCAAACTCTGCTTCTTCTAGAGTTCTTCTGTGTAGTTTACCTCCTCTAGACCACATCACGTACCTGTCTAGAATACTTTTCTGCAGCATGCTACTTATATTGTATACTAAATCTTTACAATACAACACTTCTAGAGTATATAATATCCTTGCTGATATTAGAGTACGGTTCCTCTAAAGTATGCTTCTTCTAGATTAGAGCTTATAATAATATAAGTCTAGAGTAGATATCCTCTGAAGGATGCTTCTTCTAGGTTATGCAATATATTACTCCTTTTCTAGAGAACCTCTAAAGTACCAAAAGTCTATCCTGTTAAGTGTGTTTATTTCAGAGTACTTTTTTTTTTCTAGTGTTTTTCTAAAGACGCTGATGTACCAGCGACACTCCAGAGTCCAAATTCTAGCCTGTCAGTTCTGGTTTATAATAACAAATTTTTTCTACATTTGTTCTCTGATCCAGATGGATGTCGCTATAGCAGCGGACGAGCTAAAGAAGGTCAAAGTTCAGTTAAGTCGGAAACTCCATCAGGTCAGAGGTCATTGTCGAGGCTACTGAAGTTACAGGCAGTTCAGTACACCCGACCTTCAACCTCTGACCCCTAACCTTTCCGCAGATGAAGGAGGAGCTGGCGCAGGAGATAGCGGCCCGTCTGGAGGCGGAGCGATCCCTCGATGCCCTGCTGCAGAGAGTGAAGGAGATGGAAGGAGAGGTGGAGAGAGAGAAAGAACAGGTCAGAGAAAGATTTAGAAAATCTATCCGTCCGTCTGTCTGTCCATCTGTCTGTCTGTCATTATCTTTTTATTTATATTTTTAAAAGTGACTTCAGTGACCATCTCTAGGTGAAACTTCTTCAAGCCGACTGCCACGCCCTAAATGTTGATGGACAGGAGGTGAGGGCGGAGCTAGAGGAGAAGGCGGAGCTTATACAGAGCTTGCAGGAAGAGTGTCAGCAGCTGAGGCAGCAGTTAGGTGAGCAGCACAGGATTATGGGAAATGAAGTCTTCTGTAAGTGTGTAGTCTTTGAAATGAAATTGTGTGTGTGTGTGTGTGCGTGTGTTTGCTGGTCAGAGGAGAAGGACATTCTTGAATCAGATCTGTGCGCCGAGTTAAAGGTAAGACTGATAGAGTGGACTGAATATATGCTGTGTGTTTATAAATATAACATCCTGTGTGTGTGTGTGTGTGTGTGTGTGTGTGTGTGTATAGAGTGTGAAGATAACTTTGCAGAAGCAGCAGCAGGAGAACCGTACACTCCTCAGGGGCAGAGAAGAAACGAGAGCAGTTACAGATAAAGTTCAGGTACACACACACACACACACACACACACACACACACACTGTAAAAGACTCAGTAAAGTTTAGCCCCGCCCCCTCCCTCTTTCTCTCCTTTTCAGGCACTGAATGATCAGTTAGAGGCTCAGTGCTCTGATCTGAGTTCAGCTCTTCGCTCTCTCACTGAGGAGAAAGCGCAACTGCAGGCCAGTCTGAAGGTAACGCTTGTTACATTCATAAACCTGCGATTTATGAGCTGAGATTACAGTAGAGACTGGTCACCAAGGCAACAAGAGACTCCGTGACAAGTGGCAGCAGCAGCAGGGCAGGAAACAACACGGTGATAAGTAACATACAGACAAGCAGCAGGTGATATGGTGACAGGTGACAAGGCAACAAAATATAGACAAAGCAGTGACAAAAGCAACACAGTGCTTGGTGACAGTGTAGTGACAGGCGAAGCATGACAGGGCAACAAGTAATACGGTGACAGGGTGACGTGGTGACAATGGACCATGTGAAAAGGTTTGTAAATGACTCATTAACAGGGTAAGATGACAACAAACAACATAGTAAAAGGGTGAAATGGTGACAAGACAAAGACATGGTAACAGAGTGACATGGTGACAACCACCTGAGTGTCAGGGTGACAAACAACATGGTAACAGAGTGACATGGTGACAAATGACTGTGTGACAGGGTGACAAACGACTCAGTAACAGAGCAACATGGTGACAACCAACCATGATACAGGGTGACATAATGACAAGCAACTCAGTGAAAGGCTAACATGGTGACAATCAAGCAACAGCATGACAAAACATGGTAATAAAGCGACATCCTGACAACCATCCGAGCAGCAGGGAAACAAATGACACGGTTACAGGGCAACATGTTGACAACCAACCAAGCGACAGTGTGACAAACAACATGGTAACAGAGTGACATGCTTACAACCATCCTAGCAGCAGGGAAACAAATGACACTGTAACATGGCGACATGTTTGCAAACAACCACGCAACAGTGTGACAAATAAGATGGTAACAAAGCGACATCCTGACAACCATCCTAGCAGCAGGGAAACAAATGACACAGTTACAGGGCGACATGTTGACAACCAACCAAGCAACACTGTGACAAACAACATGGCAACAAAGTGACATCCTGACAACCATCCCAGCAGCAGGGAAACAAATGACACTGTGGCAGTGTGACCTATTAACAAACAATGAAGCAACAGTGTGACAAACAGCGTGGTTACAGGGTGATATGCTGACAACCATCCGAGCGGCAGGGAAACAACTGACACTGTTACAGGGTGACGTTGACAACCAACCAAGCAACATTGTGACAAACAACATGGTAACAAAGCGACATGCTGACAACCATCTGAGCAGCAGGGGAACAAATGATACTGTAACAGGGCGACCTATTGACAACCAACCAAGCAACAGTGTGACATGGTAACAAAACAACATGCAGACAACCATCTGAATGGCAGGGGAAAAAATGAGATTGTAACAGGGTGACCTATTAACAAACAATGAAGCAACAGTGTGACAAACAACATGGTTACAGAGTGATATGCTGACAACCATCTGAGCGGCAGGGAAACAACTGACACTGTTACAGGGTGACATGTTGACAACCAACCAAGCAACATTGTGACAAACAAGATGGTAACAAGGCGACATCCTGACAACCATCCGAGCAGCAGGGGAACAAATGACACTGTAACAGGGCGACCTATTGACAACCAACCAAGCAACAGTGTGTGACATGGTAACAAAACAACATGCAGACAACCATCTGAGCAGCAGGGAAACAAGGGCCACATGTTTGCAACCAACCAAGCGACAGTGTGACAAACTATATGGTAACAAGGCGACATAGTGACACCCAACCGAGCGTCATGGTAACAAGGCAGTGTGGTAACAAGACACAGGGTAACCTGGTGACAAGACTCAGGACAACGCAGTGACAAGACACAGGGAGACAGGCCAAGAAGTTACACGGTGACGGGGGACACAACGATGACAATCAAACTGACACACTATCAATTTAAAGCTATCTAACAATTTTAACAAACCGTCAGTTGCTAAATTGTAATATACCTTAAATTTGTTTGAGAGGGTAATCATGAACATGTTTGTGTTTCAGGTAGAGCAGGAGCGCGCCACCCAGCATCTGAAGGACGTGGACCTGCGGTTAGACACAGCCAAGAGGAACATGCAGTGTGAAGTGCAGGAAGCTCTAGCAGAGAGACGCCTGCTAAACAAAGAGCTGTGAGTTCACTAATCATACACATTTTATTTGACGTTATAGAACAATGCCTTTTATTTCTCTTTTTTGTAATGGAATTGCCTGTTTTTAACAACTTCAAGGAAGTGTTCAGAGGTCATTTCTAACGGTGCTAACAATGACAAAGTCGTACTAAGGCTTGCAACACAAGGTCTCCCACCAAACATCCAGATGTTTTAAAATACAATGTACAGTTCCAGGGGTTTCCAATCAGTGTACTTGATTATCAAACAGATTCAATACTAAATGACATGGTGCATATTTTTTGCCCATATTAACCAATCACGTGCTTTCTTTTCAACTCACTGCCAATCACGTGGCTTCTTTTCTTCTACTAGCCAATCTGGTGCTGCCATTTCTTCTCGCAGCCAGTCAGGTGTGTTCCATTCCCCTAGTGGCCAATCAAATGCTTTCTTCTCTTCTCGTAGCCAGTCACATGTTCCTTTTTCCCTAGCAGCCAATCAGCTGCTGCGTTTTCCTGCATTTGTTCCCCACCAGCCAATACGGTACGTTATTTTTCCTTAGCAGCCCATCAGCCAATCAGGTGGTTTCTTGATCCCCGCCAGCCAATCAGGTGTGTTTTTCCTCTACAAACCAATCACTTGCTGACTTTTCCTGTAGCGGCTAATCAGGTGCTTTCTTGTTCCCTAGTAACCAGTAAGGTGCTTTATTTTTCTTTAGCAGCCAGTCAGATGTGTTTCATTCCCCTAGTGGCCAATCAGGTTCTTTCTTGTCTTGTAGCAGCCAATTGGGTGGTTTCTTGTCCCCTGCCAACCGTTGCTGCGTTTTCCTGTAGCAGCTAATCAGGTGCTTTGTAGTTCTAGCCAATAAGATTCTTTATTATTCCTCAGCAGCCAATCATATGCATCCCTTATCCCATGCATCCAATCAGGTGCATTCTTTTTTCCCTTACCAGCCAATCAGGTGCTTTATTTCCTCCCTGACAGTGAAACTCTGAGGGCGGACCATACCAAACTGCAGCAGAGCTCAGCTGTTGCCTTGGATGCAGCTGTCAATCATCAGGAGCTGCTGGAGCGAACCATCAAGCGACTGCGGGGGGAGCTGAGCAAAGCGATTAAAGAGGGAGAGACCATGCAGAAGGAGAGGGAGGAGGTAAATGACTGCATGGTTATTCTGTGTGTTGGATGAACAAATACACACACACACACACACACACACACACACACTTAAATGACAGACACATGCTATTGCATTGTCTTAGGTGTGTGCAGAGCTGGAGTGGGTGAGGACTAACTACAAAAGTCTGCAGGAGCAACTCAAACAGGCACACACACACACACACACACACACACACACACACATTTTTAAGCTAATAGACAGCATTACAGCATTTTCCTTATAATATGTATCTTTCTGTCTGTCCGTCTCTCTCTCTCTCTCTCTCTCTCTCTCTGTCTCTTTCTCAGGTGCAGGAGGAGTTACAGGTGAAGGAATGCCAGATGTGTGTGTTGCGTTCGGAGATAGAATATGTCCAGCGAGAGAACCTCAGGCTGAAAGATCAGCTACACAACACACACACGGTAAGAAACAGACTATGGACAGAGAGAGAGAAAGATAGCGAGAGAGAGACACACAGACAGACGGATACAGATATTATAAGAAAAATGTAATGCTGTCTATCAGCTTAAAAATGTGTGTGTGTGTGTGTGTTCTGCAGAAGAACAGTGAGACTCTGCAAACTGAACTGGGAGACAAACTGGATGAGCTACACACACTCAGGAGACAAAGGTGTGTGTGTGTGTGTGTGTGCTCTCTTAACACCATTGATTAGTCTGCTGTTTGTCCTGTTGTTTTTGTGAGGCGCAGAAACTGTTTTTTCCTTTTTGTTTGTGTGTGTGTGTGTGTGTGTTTGTCTGGTTGCTTACATCACCAGAGAGGCGGAGCTACACAAAGCAAAACAAGAGATTAACCAACTGACCAAGCAAGTCCACGAACTCCGGAAAGCAAAGCATCATGGGAGGAAGTCAGCTCAGCGGGAGGTGTGTGAGGTACCTAACACACACATCTCTCTCTCTCTCTGCTCCTCATCCCTTTTTCTTTTCTCCACTCTCTGGTTTTCTCTCTTTTTCTCTTTCACTTCTCCCTAAATTTCCCTTGTGATCTTTCTTGTTCTTTTGTCTTTCTCTCTCTCCATCCCTTTCTCTTTCCACTAGCTGAAGAAAGCTCTTGATGATGTGTCGTCTAGGTCATGTGACCTCTCGCGAACCAATCGGGAACTCCGGGAAAAAGTGCGTGAGCTGGAGAACCTCGTGTCCAATCAGAACGCTCGAATTAAAGCGCAGAAGGTTCAGCTAAAGCAGAGAAACAAGACAGAACTGAACTACTCAGCTGGGGTTAGGGTGACACACACACACACACACACACAAACACACACACACACGCACACACACACACCATTTATATACATTAATACAAACGTTTCAGCAATTAAAAAAACACACACACTCTCTCTCTCACACACACACACACACACACACTCCAGTAGTTAACACACATTTATATACATTAATACACACACACACTCTCTTTCTCTCACACACACACACACTCCAGTAGTTAACACACCATTTATATACATTAATACACACGTTTCAGCAATTAAAAAAACACACACACACTCCAGTAGTTAACACACACGTTTATATACATTAACACACACACACACACACACTCTCTCTCTCTCTCTCTCTCTCTCTCTCACACACACACACACACTCCAGTAGTTAACACACGTTTATATACATTAAAACACATTTCAGCAATTAAAACACACATACACACACACACACACACACACACTCCAGTAGTTGGGTATATGTTAGGTAGGTATCCAAATCCAGCAGTTGCAATAGTGTGTGTGTGTGTGTGTATGTGTGTGTGTTGTCAGTCTCGGTCGCTGGAGCAGCTGCGTAACGACGTTGCGTCTCTGCAGGCCGAACTGCTCGATCTCTCCTCCAGCCAGCAGGAGGAGCTGCAGGCAGAAAGACGCCTCACACACACACTGCGGGAGAAATGCGAGGTGTGTTCTTGGTTTGTTCTGGTTCTAGGTTGTGTCCCAAATCCACCAAAAATATAATGGTCATTGAATAAAATAAAAAAAAAAAAACAACAACAAAAAACAAACAGGTAGCTATGAGAAGAAAACGCCGCCATTGTGCACTGTTGTAGTTTGTTGACGTTAATTACGTTAATGACGTTAATTAGACTATTAACAAATTCTTTGAATTTTCTTTGCTATATGCAAACACACAAGATGAGAACTTTCTGTTCTTATCCTTCAAATGGTATTTTTAATCTCTTTTATACTTTATATGACCTTCAGTTATACAGCAGGATGGATTCTGTCTCAGATACGTTGTCCGTGTGTGTGTGTGTGTGTGTGTGTGTGTGTGTGTGCAGATGTTAGAGGAGTGTATAGTGAAGTTGAAAGAGGAAAGGGATGAAGCTGAATGGAAGATGAAGGAGGTCAGCCTCGAGTCCCAGCAGGTACGGAAACATAAAAAAAAAAAAATTAAATCCTGGCTCCCGAGTGGTGCAACAGAATGGCATCCCCCCCCCCCCAAACACACACACACACACACGCACACCGTCCGGAGATCGCAAGTTCGAACCCCGATGGGATGTCTGAGTGGGAGGGGCATGCTATATCTCCCCTGTCAATCGCAGTGACACCAGCCAATCATGGGCACCTATGTGAGCTCATGTATGCAGAAGAGGGCGGATAGCGCTTTACTCCGAGTGTGTTACGCAGCAGCTGGAATGTCTCCGATGAAGCGCCTTCCTGGTTAGTAGCTCTCAAAGACTAAATTAGTGAGGAAAAAATACATGTAGCTGATTAGCCATGACCTGTTTGGTGCAAGTGTGCACTCGAAGTCTATATACTGTAATAAGTCATGGCGTGCTAGTTAACTAGCTAGTAAGCTAGTGTGCTATTATAGGAAAATAATCCATAACAGGATCCATAACAGTGATGCGGTCATGAAGACCTTCCCGTTGCGATAACAACGTTTTACAAAGCGCTAACAGCCATCAATGTTAAATAAACATCTCCTAACAAAAACGTTACCATATCAACAATTTCTATTTGTTTCATAACGGCATGTTTTCATAAATCTGTTTATTATTAGTTGTAGATTATGCGGAGTGTCCGCCATATTGTGAATAAGTTGTTACTATAGAAACGATAACGTATTAGAACGAACGCATTACTATAGTATAACCCTGCGATTTGAATTATAGCTAGCACTACTGTCTGTTATAGAAAATTAGCAGTACAGAGAGAGAGTGAGCGTTTATAGCTGCTATAACGTAAGCGCTAACAGGAACGTGTCTCGCAGACGTTCCTCAATATTAAATGGACGTTCTTTAATAACTAGGAACTGAAAAAGAGACGAATTATCCGTTGCTTGCAGATCTCCGAGAACCTGCAGGAGGCGCACAGCTGGTTCCGCTCCAAATTCGACAGCTTGAAAAGTGGATTGGAACACAGCCGCGCGCCGCTTCAGGAGCAAACCGGCGACTTCAGTGGCGACGGAAAAGAGACTTCACCTGCGCAGGATCCCAGTGAGGTACTGCGACGCTGAACTCGAGTGTGTAAGGATGCGGTTCCCACTGACAGCGACACCTTTTACAGTGATAACTGAATTGCATTGTGTGTGTGTGTGTGTGTTTAGGTGGTGTGTGTGGCTGAGCCGGAGCTGGAACGTTGGGCTTCTGCACTACAGCGCTGGGAGACGAAGAAAGAGCTGGACCACATGGCTAACGGCTACAAAGCTGCAGCACGAACACACTCGCTGACATAGCACACACACACACACACACACTATAGAAATGTGCCTCAGTACAGGAAGCTCCTGTATATCCTCAGGATCTCATATTTATTTATTTATTGTTGAAAACAGATGAAAATTAATATCAATTTCTATATGACACTTTTGTAGCCAATCATCATGCGTGTATTTTTTTCATGTTATAAGCCAAATAATAATAATAATAATAACAATAATACTCCATTAGGGTTAAGTTAGAAATTAGCAGTTGCTAGCTAGCGAGCTCGTTGTAATTTATAACGCCTTTAAGTACTATCTGTGCTATCGTAAATATATATTCTTGACCTGCGTCAACGATGCGTTAGCTAGCTAAATGATTAGCCTCATTCATTAGCTAGTCAGACTTACAAATGTAAGCGCTTTAACGATAAGTGTATCATGTGTGTAAGTGTATCTTTCCATTCACGAATTGTTTTAATTTACGCTGATGTGTGATCAGTCAGCGCTAAGCAGCTAGCACTACGTAGCCACTACTCATCCATCCGACTGCTAGCTAACAGTTTCTACTCTAACTATTTTCATTTTATCGTTAAATAGAGATGTTTCAGTGTGTCTAAAAAAACTATAAATAAACTATTTAGAACTATTTCGTATCGTCACTTTTCATGACTTCCTGTGTTAAGGAACTGATTTATTTTCTACAGAACCGGGTTCCTGAGTTCGGTTTATGATCTCTAACTGAATCTTCTCGCCGCTTTATGTAAGGAATAAATCACTTGGGGGTGTGCGGTTATAGGAAAGTAATCCAAGACAGAGTGGTGTGACGCGACCCACTGTGACGCGGAGTCACTGTTACCACCGTACGCTTGATTATTTTCCCGTAACAGCAAAGCGTTAAGATCGTTTCCTTTAAAGTTATAGCGCTGACACTGGAGACTCCTTCCCGTACACGTGAAATAAACGGCGCCTGCCGTACCAGCGGTTACTATAGAAACGAGAAGGAGTTAGAACCAGCGCATTAAACTTGTCAGAGCTGCTGCTATAGAAAATTAATCAATGCCTTCTGACCAATCAGATTCGAGAATTCAATAGAGCTGTGGTATCAGATGTACTATTGTTTTTAATACCGTGTTTTATATATTATATAAAGCATTCTCTATTATTATTATTATTATTATTATTATTGTTTTTATTACTATTATTGTTGTTGTTTTTATTACTATTATTATTATTATTATTATTATTAATACAGTGTTTTATATATTATATAAAGCATTCTCTAATGTTGTTATTATTATTATTATTATTATTATTATTATTATTATTGTTTTTAATTCAGTGTTTTATATATTATATAAAGCATTCTCTAATATTATTATTATTATTATTATTATTATTATTATTGCTATTACTACTAATAATAATACTATTATTGTTGTTTTTAATACCGTGTTTTATATATTATATAAAGCATTCTCTAATGTTATTATTATTATTGTTATTGTTGTTGTTGTTATTATCACTATTACTATTATTATTATTAGTTAACGGGAGTGCGCGCTCGCGCGTCGTTGCTCCCGCCTCTTCCTCGCTCCGCCTCTCCGCGGCGCTCGAGCCGAGACTGACCGTCTGCTGCCACGTAATCCCGGTGAAAGCGGCGCACGAGCCCCGCAGAAACACACGCTCGAGCGGAAGCCGACACTTTCATTACCGACTGAAGAAGTTGCGCTACCGGCCGTCCACGCGCGCGTGCGCGCACACACACGCACACACACACACGCACACACACAAGAAGGAAAGAAAAAAACCAGAAAGAAATCCAGCCGCGCGTGAATGGCGTTAGATATCCGGCGGCTGCTAAAGACTCATGAGGTAAGCGAAAGAACCGAAAGTGCGCGCGCGCGCACGCGACTCGCTGGAAGTTGTCAGTCAGTCAGTCAGTCAGTCCGCGTGCTGTAAACCGGACAGCTCGTGCGCTACGTGTAGCGGAGTGTGGAGTTCTCTTCACGCCCGCGGTGCTGCAGTGGAGACCGGGCTGCATCCTAAACAGCTCCCGGTGTTATTACACACAGCGCGCGCGAACACTTCACTGCTTCACTCACTACCGAGTGGCCTTGTGCAGGGAGCACGCGCTCATTCCGGACAGGATTATAACCGCGCAGAGACGCGCAGGAGAAACTCGGGTTATTTTTAACGTGTGGTCTTTAGAGGAACAGATTCGGGTTTGTGCTGTTGGTTAGAATCATTGCAGGTGCTCGGATAACTAGTTCAGTGTTTGTATTTCCTAAAACAACGACATTTTTACTGTTTTTACTGTGTTTACATTACAGTTACCGCTCCTTCAGTCCTAAAGTTAAAAATGTCCTAATGTCTCCTGCTTCAGCGTCTAAACCGAGAACCCTTCCTCCAGCACGCCTTTTACAGGCGCTGATAATGTTACTGAAGGAGTTTTTATACTGCTGTTCAAACCAAGTTTGCTAAACTCTCGGTGATTTTTGTCCCTCGTGCATTGCCATAGACGGGAATAACTCCACCACATGCTGGGAGCGCAGTGCGCATGCGCAGTTACGCCTCAACCTTTTAACAATACGTGCTTGTTTTGGTTGCTTTAGTTGAACTGAAACCAAGGCTGAATAATAATAATAATAATAATAATAATAATAATAATAATACACTATATAAGGTATATCATGAGTAAGGAATAAAACAACAGGCGGATGTGATGAAGTGAAGTTATTGTTACCATCTTGAAGTTGATTATTTTCCTGTACCTGCATGCCAAGAGACTTCGAGAGAGAGAGAGAGAGAGAGAGAGAGAGAGAGAAAGGGAAGAAAGGATGGTGAAGGAATAGCTGTCTAACTTGTTTTGCAGAACTTTAAATGTAACTATAAACAGATAAAAAGTTTGAAATGTTGTTCATTAATAAATAAAAACTGTAATCACTGGCAAGTTGCAGTGGTTTAAGAGGAATAAAACACTCCGTGTCGTGCTGCCACGGGAAAATAATCAACGTCAAGGTGGTAACGATAACTTCGCTTCACCACCTCAGCTTGTTGTTGATTATTTTCCAGTAGCAGCTCAACACGGAGTGTTTTATTCCTCTTAAACCACTTGCCAATGATTTAATGACAACATTTTAAACTTTTTATCTGTTTATATTTACATTTAATGTTCTACGAAACAAGTTCTTGTTAGACAGTTTTTCCTTCACCTCTTTTTTTCCCCTCTCATGAAGCTAATATATATATATATATATATATATATATATATATATATAAAATGCAGCTTGTTATGTTCCCAAGAAACCGTAAAGCATAAACTCCTCTGTCCTGAAGACTTTCCTGCGGCGGAAAACTTACTGACACTGGAGACTCCTTCCAGAACCGTTTACGGAAAACGTAACCATATCAGCGATGATACATTTTTATTTCTTAACTTGTAATCCGTTTATTATTAGCCGTAGGTTATGCGAAGTGGCTGCCGTACCATGGCCGACCCGTGAACGAGCTGTTACTATAGAAACGATCACGTATTAGAATGAGCACGTTTACACAAACCTGCGATTCGCAGCTGCACTACTGTCAGAGCTGCTGTTATAGAAAATGAGTAGCACTACATAGTGTATGAAATAATGGCTCCTACACCCTATGTAGTTCACTTAGAATTTGAAATTAAGATACAGCTCTCTACACTGTTACAAGAGCAATAAATAGGGCATTAAAAAAAAAACTTTTAAGCTATTATGTACACATATCCTGAGGAACTCGCATTTTACACCCACTTCCTGTTTCCCACCAACTTCCTAATTCCTGGGATGGGTGGTGTGGAAGTGGGCTTAGACCACTGTGTGTGTGTGTGTGTGTGTGTGTGTGTGTGATACCATTGCTGATCTTTGCACAGTTGCCATGACTACAGGATATTTCTAGAAGGGATGTAAATGCAAAAGGGAAATACTAATTCTCTTAAAGAAGCCTGTCGAATATGCATAAATATGCTAATTTTATGCAAATATTATTCGTAATGCATTATCATAGAGACCTACATATTGATTTATGTTTTGTTCTTTTTTTCTTTTCGTGTCCATGTGCTTCCTGCAGGTTAATGACCCGGATTGTGCAATTTATCTGCAGCTGTAAACGACTCAGCGTGTGTGTGAGAGTGTGAGTGTGTGCGTGAGGACTTGCAGATGCCATGCGTCAGCTGAAGGGCAAGCCGAAGAAGGAGTCGTGGAAGGATAAGAAGGAGCGGAAGCAGGCGATGCAGGAGGCGCGCGAGCAGGTGACCACCGTCGTCCTGCCCACGCTCGCCGTCCTCATCCTCCTCATCGTCCTCTTCGTCTACGTCGCAACCCGACCCGGAGCCGTCCAGTAGCCGTCCCTTCCCTTCTCACCCTCGTCCACTTCCCCTCGTTTCTGTCAGCTTCAACGTTAACACACTAACTAGGTGCTGAAATACCTAATGTGGCTAATATGGCACATCAATCCCATAATGCACCACGGTGCTGTGCAATGTCAATTCCCAAGGCATATAGCAAAACATTTGGGCTTAAGTGCCCTACTTCCTTGAAATTATGACGCCTACACCGCCTAGAGTTTGAGAGTCGACAAGGGTGCGTTAAAACCATGATTGGAACACGCAGTTAATATTTAATAGCATTTAATTCTCCAAGGAAATAACTTTCAGCTACATGGCTCTTGCTGCAGAGGCCGAGTGTTTTCCTCTCCTAGTGCTGCAAGTGCAGGGGAAGGCGACGAGGGCACACTGAAAATGGTAGTGGAACACAACCCCTGCTTCCCTTCCTCCCTCTAACCCCTGGATGTCCATTTCAACAAACTTTAAACAAGTAGGACCATTTCCTCCAGCCACCATGCATCCAGGTGAAACAGGAGGCCATTTTGGCTCTGTCAGAACTTGAAGCTAATGCCTGTGGCGGCCATGTTGGCTCCGTACTGTGTTTACAGGGTTTCAGTTTCATGCCAAAGCAACCAGGATTCAGGAATTGAATCAGGACCTGTGAGGAAGGTTCCGAACATCAGGACTGAACCGAAGCATGCACACACACACACACACACACACACACAAACACACACGTACATAGTATTAATCATACACTTACAAACTCGCAGTCAGTTCAAGGAGATGCCAAAAACACACAAGTTCTTTCTGTGAAATACCATCAACAGCATTTACAATTCAGACATGGCTGAAAATGTTTTATTTTTTTATTTAAATGCCAAGCTACAACCGATAAGTTATTTTCCTAATTTAACCCACTCCTAATTTATGTCTGTGTCCCAAACGCTAGTTCGTCCACTAGTTTTCCAACATAAAGTTAGCTTTATTATGTTTAACAAAAAGTTAGCTTTATTATTTGTAACAAAATTAGCTTTATGGTCTGTAATGTAGTTAGCTTTATTGTCTGTAATGTAGTTAGCTTTTTTCTCTGTAACGTAAAGTTAGCTTTATTATCTTTAACAAAAAGTTAGCTTTATTATCTGTAATGTAGTTAGCTTTATTATCAATAACATAGCTTTTTTCCTCTGTAACGTAAAGTTAGCTTTATTATCTATAACATAAAGCTAGCTTTATTATCTATAACAAAGTTAGCTTTGTTCCCTGCAACAAATTTAGCTTTATTATCATTTACGTAAAGTTAGCTTTACAATCTTTAACATAAAGTTTAGCTTCCTCGTGTCTTCTGTCAGTATTTACCTCAGGGTGGTGTTTCATGTCGAGCGCTAATCTCATACGCTAATTCACTGAAAGTTTCTGGTTAGCATTAACAGGGCAGTATTTTGGAACACCGTCTCAAATCACACCTTATTTCTTTGAATAAATTCATACACCAGCGTTTGGGACACAGTCTGTGTTTGTGGAGTGTGTTATGTTAGCATTGGAGCTAATTTCTGAGCTTCAGGGAAACTCTCTGGGTACCTTCTGTTGCAGTGTTCCTACACACACACACACACAATTTTATCCCAAAAACGTTCTTGTTCTAAAGTAAACAACACTTTTACGCGATACTGCATCGGATTCATTTAAAAATAATCATATTAATATTTGAAGTGCCCATGATAACAATATTGTGTTGAATGTTATGGTGTATAAGTCAAGTCTGGATGAAATGTGCTAATGAGGAGGATGTTTTTATGACATTTGTTGCACTAGATAAGACCAGCAGGCCAAAGTGTTTAAGAGACATGCTAATGCTAACTCTCCAAGCACTCTCTCACACACACACACACACACACACACACGATTTACGCCTCAACGACATTCACGTGTAGCTCATTCGCTAATTGTAAAAAGCATTGACGTAACACTTTTTAAATTTTTATTTTTTTTTTATAAATTAACGTTCTCCTTTCAGCCATCTTGAGTGTAATATGATTTTAAAAACCGTCAGTGTTGAGAGACAGCGCCCCCTATTGGGGTAATTTACTGTATCTTTACACAATCCACACTCTCAAGACTCTTAAAACTTTTCTCCTGTGATTAACCGAAAGAACCTGCTTTCTTTTCGTTTTAACAACACTCATCAGCTAACTATTCCAACTTGCCAGAAATGTATGAAAAGCAGAATATTAAGAGCGTAAAAAATGCCAGTTTTTTTCCCTACATCGATATCTTACTACCCTACGCAAGTCGCTTGTGGGTGTGGCCTGTAAAAAGTTATTTCTTCGAAACAGTAGTAGCTATTTATATACCCCTTCTAAAGCTAGATAGCTAAACACAAATTACATAACGCACTAATCAGTGTGAAAATTGATTGATTGATTTACTTTGTTCTTAAATTAGCAAAGCAAGCTAACCATACTAGCTACATACTAGCTACAAGACGAGACCACAGTTATTATTTTTTGCGTCAGATAGTAACTGTGATCGAATTGCACATAGGAATTAAAGTTGTGAGCGGGGAACTGAAGAAACATTGGACCACACGTGCCATAGGACGGATCCGAGGAATCATTCGAGCCAGTTTTTGAATTTGTCGCTCTGACGAGTCGTAAATAATTTGCGCAGAATTAAGAAAATCTCGTTTCAAAAGTCGCTTCAGTTACTAGTGTCAACGCAGGGTAACCAGTTAACAAACGTGCAGCACGTGGGATGTCGTTGTGGCGTAATCTGCGCAACATCACGTCAACAAACTAGTGTGCGCTCCCAAGTACATGTGAGAATAATTTGATTTTCATAACGAAAATAGCGTAACATTTTTATCACAGTTTACATTTTCAGCATCAAATGGGGAGCGATGATGTCTCGCTCAACGCTACTGTGCATCTAAAATATTGCGATGCATCATAAAAATGATTATTTTCGCATTCTCATGTTGTTTTCGTAAAGCATTTGTATTTTATTTCTGCACATAAGTGGACCTTAGAACCAAGAAATCAGTGTGCCTTGATCAGATGTGTGTATGGATGTGTGCCCATGACAGAGTGTGTGTATGAATGTTCACAGCAGCCAGCAACACCTACACACACACACACACACACAAACACACACAGAGTACCTGTAAGATTCTTCAGCTGGCCTTCTGTTAGCAATGTGCCTTAGGAATCTATTAAAAATTATAAAACTGATAAAATGACTGAATTTTCGGTGTGAATTTATTTTGATTTTCTGTCTTTGTTTCTGTTTCTATGAATCCGTGGTCTTAATTTGTCTGAAATTACATTTTACTATTCGAAAAAGACCTCAATATATAAATTTATACAGCCTAAGCTTTTTGACTTTTTTGGGCTGTTTTTAATCAGCACTAAACCGATTTCCTTTTCTTCCTTTTTTCCCCTCACTCACAAACACTACACCTTTTCAGACTTTGTTAGCAATGTAGAAAGTTTACAGATGGCACAGTATCACTTTTTATTTTCCAATAACGATACTGATACTGAAACCTTGACTATCAGTCCATATCAATACCCATCGGATGTTTTTTTCTTTAAAAGCTTTACGACTAAGCTTTAAATATATATATTTTTTTACTTATAAGCATTCTTACTTATGTTATAGGAGCTATAAACAGTCTTCCCTCACCAGTCTCTTTCTCTCTCTCTCTCTCTGTCTCTCGAAGATGATAAGACAAAAATAATGCAGCTTGTCATGTTACAGAGAAACCGCAAAATGTAAACTCAAGTCCTGAAGACTTTCCCCTGACCGTTACAAAGTTCTGACACTGGAGACTCCTTCCATAAATGTTAAACAAACCTCTCCTTATAGAAAACAACACCGTTCAAACATGTTTCTTTGCTAAATAACAGTATGTTATTTAGATTATGTCGAACATCTGCTATACAACTCTCTGTGAATGAGCTGTTACTATAGAAACGGTAACGTACTAGCGATAACCAGCGCGTTGATATGAACCTACCTTACTGTCAGAACCGCTGTTAGAGAAAATGAATCAACACCCTTTGACCAATCAGATTGAAAGTTCAACAGGACTTAGATTTTGAGGACATTAGTGGGAAATATTGATGCTACATAAGCTAAAAGAAAAAAAAAACAGCATATAAGACAATGATGTGAGATATATTGCATGCATAAATAATTTGCATGCAACAAAACAGTGTGAAATGACGCATTTATGCTGCAATGCACTGCTAATATTTTGTACATGATGTTGAAAAAAATTGTGTGTATCAGACAGTGCGGTTCTGTGGAAGGATAGTTTGCGTACAGTGCACTGATGTTAAACGTTATTTTCATCACGCACGAGAAGCAATGCAATGTTAAAGGTTATTTTTGCATTAACATTGCATAGCTTTTCATCGTGCACGAGAAGCAATACAATGTTAAAGGTTATTTTTGCATTAACATTGCATAGCTTTTCATCACACACGAGAAGCAATACAATGTTAAAGGTTATTTTTGCATTAACATTGCATAGCTGTTCATCGTGTACAAGAAGCAATACAATGTTAAAGGTTATTTTTGCATTAACATTGCATAGCTTTTCATCGTGTACAAGAAGCAATACAATGTTAAAGGTTATTTTTGCATTAACATTGCATAGCTTTTCATCGTGTACAAGAAGCAATACAATGTTAAAGGTTATTTTTGCATTAACATTGCATAGCTTTTCATCGTGTACAAGAAGCAATACAATGTTAAAGGTTATTTTTGCATTAACATTGCATAGCTTTTCATCACACACGAGAAGCAATACAATGTTAAAGGTTATTTTTGCATTAACATTGCATAGCTTTTCATCGTGCACGAGAAGCAATACAATGTTAAAGGTTATTTTTGCATTAACATTGCATAGCTTTTCATCATGTACAAGAAGCAATACAATGTTAAAGGTTATTTTTGCATTAACATTGCATAGCTGTTCATCGTGTACAAGAAGCAATACAATGTTAAAGGTTATTTTTGCATTAACATTGCATAGCTTTTCATCACACACAAGAAGCAATACAATGTTAAAGGTTATTTTTGCATTAACATTGCATAGCTTTTCATCGTGTACAAGAAGCAATACAATGTTAAAGGTTATTTTTGCATTAACATTGCATAGCTTTTCATCACACACGAGAAGCAATACAATGTTAAAGGTTATTTTTGCATTAACATTGCATAGCTTTTCATCGTGCACAAGATGCAGTTCAGTGTTAAAGGTTATTTTGCATGCAGCTCGATGCTGAAATTACTTTGCATGTAACAGACACACTGCGGATTCATGGAAGGACAGTTTGCATGCATGGAAAGGCGGTTGAAGACGCAAACACGTTGCATGCGTTCGCCGTGTCGTGGCGCGCGGCTCCTTTAAGAGGCGCTCCCGTTCCTGTGGAATGCCGGTGACGTTTACAGCAGATTCCGTCGGCGATGATGTGCGCGAGGCGGAACGGCGCTCGAGCGCACTGTGGATTTTAAAAAAGAAAAAAAAAACATCTTAAAAAAAAAAAAAAAAAAATCATTTCACACCAAGATCAAAACTTCTTTTTTTATGGGGGGGTTGGGCGTGGCACGCGCACCTTTCAGGCCACGCCCAGGCGACACAACCGATGCAGCTTCCACGTCAGCGCGAGCTGGACGGCTGTGATTGTCGCGCGCTCGCGGTAAGGCGTGAGTTCATCTGTTTTCACTCTTCGTTTGTTGATCTACTGTGACACTCATACAGCCGTGTGTGTGTGTGTGTGTGTGTTTAATGTTCAAATACACGTACATACATGCCAACGCATCACAGCGCGCGACGTGCTGAGGCCACGCCCACTATCACTGTTGACGAATGAAGATGGAGCAGCAACTAGGTAAATCTTTGTCACTCTCTGAAGTGCGCACTATATAGGTATGTTTCTGTACCCTTTATCTATTTATTCATTTTTAGTGAAAGGTGTGTTTGAGGGAAGTTCCCTTAATCTAGGGCACTCAAAAGGGCATATAGAGTAATGCACTTGCTCTAAGGATATTGCAAAATACAGCATTGTTTATGTACAGTAGTGCACTCCAGGAGAGCAAATCACTCTTTCCTTATCACTCTTTCAAGTGCTCTATTATACTTATTACACCCTCTGTAGGGAAAGATACACTTGTTTATGCACTATAGTGCACACTTCGTAGGGGAGATCACATCCGTTTGTAGTATGGACATTTAATGAAGCCGACTTCAACATGTCGAGTGTGTAATCGGACACAGATGCTGTGTGTCGTGTACTTAATTCAGAGACGCTCACTCTCCCTGTGAATGATGCTGACTCAAAAGTGTGTGTTTTGCCCTAGTGCTTGTTTTGCCCTCATCTTGATGACTTACTCAGTGTGTTAAGGGCGCAGGGAGTATTTTGGGTTCTGCAGCACGCGCTCTGTGAGGAACTGTTTCAGATTACTGTTTGAGCCCTCAGGCTGTGTTCATTTACCAAACACTCATAGAAGAAATTATTAGACATTACGAGACATTATATGGAGTCATGTTTTATATGTTTATGTAGAGTATATGAGTGTATACACACACTACTCAATAACCTGCCCTTTGACCCTAAGCAGATATGGAGATGATGACCCCGCTGATGGAGGAGGTGGGAGAAGAAGAGAACTCGGACGAGGAGAGCGCCAATGAGCAACAGTCACACGGCATCACGTGGGTCTGAATTCGGACGTCCACACAACACACTATACTATACACTGTGCACTATACACTGTACAAGGCCCACTATACATTACACACTACACACAATACACTGCAAATTGTATGGTTTACACTACACACTATACTATACACTATATACTACATACTGTACACTATACACTACACACTATACATTACACACTACACACAATACACTGCAAAATATATGCTTTACACTACACACTATACTATACACTGTGCACTATACACTGTACAAGGCCCACTATACATTACACACTACACACAATACACTGCAAATTGTATGCTTTACACTACACACTATACTATACACTATACTATACACTGTGCACTATACACTGTACAAGGCCCACTATACATTACACACTACACACAATACACTGCAAATTGTATGCTTTACACTACACACTATACTATACACTATATACTACATACTGTACACTATACACTACACACTATACATTACACACTACACACAATACATGGCAAAATATATGCTTTACACAACACACTATACTATACACTGTGCACTATACACTGTACAAGGCCCACTATACATTACACACTACACACAATACACTGCAAATTGTATGCTTTACACTACACACTATACTATACACTATATACTACATAATATACACTGTACACTATACACTACACACTATACTATACACTATGGACTATACACTACACACTATACTATACACTGCGCACTATACACTATACTCCAGTACACACTGTATCCTATATACAGTGTATTACATACAATACACTATACACTGCATACTTTACAGTACACTATGAACTACACAGTATGTACTCTATAATATACACTACCTGTTACACACTGTACCCTACGCACTATACCCTATAAACTCCTTGCTGTACAGGGCACACTATACACTATGCACTATATACTATACAGTACACACTACACACTGTATACTACGCACTGTACATGATACACTATGCAATATGCAATAATCTACACAATAGACAACACGCTATATAATATACACTACACACTATGTACTATATACTCTACACTATACACTACGCAGTACACATTATACACTATGCACTATACACTACACACCATACACTACACACTACGCACTATACATTAGACACTCTACACACAATATACTATACACTACACACTGTGTACTATATACCCTACACTATACACTACGCAGTACACATTATACACTATACACTACACACCATACACTACGCACTATACATTAGACACTCTACACACAATATACTATACACTACACACTGTGTACTATATACTCTACACTATACACTACGCAGTACACATTATACACTATGCACTATACACTACACACCATACATTAGACACTCTATGCACTATTTACTATAGAATACACACAACAAACTATACATTAGACACACTAAGTACTATATTCTACACTACACACTATACACTATACACTACACACTATGTACTATGTACTATAAATTCTACACCATGCACTACACACTATACACTATACAGTACACACTACACACTGTATACTATGCACTATACACGATACACTATGCAATATGCAGTACTCTACACTAGACTACGCACTATATACTATACACAACACATTATGTACTATATACTCTACACTGTACACTATACTCTATATGCTATACACTATGCACAATACATTACACAGTATGTACTATGTACTCTAGACTCTACACCATACACTACACACTATACACTATACACTATGCACTATACATTATACATTATACATTATACACTCTGCACTATACACTATACAATACTGTGGAATGATTTGATTTTCCTTTACTTTCTCTTATGCTTATGATCTGTTTTATTCTCTTTATGCTGTATCTCGTTATTTGTGAGTGTATTCTGTACCAGAGTGTTCTGACCATGATATATCACCCCGTAAGATAAGTGCGACAATGTCATACAAATAAGCTAAGCCTCTCTGAACATGTTATCGCATAAATGACCTAAAAACCTGCTACATATTGTTTAGGCACATGACACATTCAGTTAGACAGGAAGAGAGACAAGTTGCGAAACAGAACTCTGACTATACTCTCGTATTTCTCCATCTGAAGAACTTCTGCACATAAAATTCATCTACTGTGAAGATCATGTCTCCAGACTTATCCTTTCACCCTTAGCATCTGACTGAAGCGTTATTCTGGTGTAAAAGACATTATACACATTATATACTACACACTGTACGTGATACACAATACACTATGTACTATATACTCTACACAATACACACACACGATGCACCATGCACTGTCTCATATCCTGACTGTCAATTATGTTTAAATGATGGGATGTAATTTCATTCACTAAAATCACTAATAGGAAAAGAGCCTGAAGGGAGTAAACCCCCCCTTCCTCCTCTACAGGGCAGGACTGAGAAAAAGCGGAGTATTTCCATCGATAATACACTAGTCCAGCATTTTCCAGAATACATTATACACAAAATAAAAGAAAAAAAATCATTTGTCAGTTTAATATTTATGAATACTGTTATTTCTAATGTTAACAACCTATCTCTCTTTCTCTCTCCATCTCTCTCTCTCTCTCACTCTCTCTCTTCCCTCAGTTTCACTCAGACTTTACTTCATCTGTTAAAAGGGAACATCGGCACAGGGCTGCTGGGCTTGCCGCTGGCACTGAGGAATGCTGGGATACTGGTTAGTGATGTCTGTCTCTGGGCTGTCCTCACTGTTCATTAGAGCTGACCTGAGATCAGCCTTTTCCTCTACTACTCAATAAGAGCATAAAGAGCACCAGCTGATCCGAGATCAGTTTTAGTAATCTCTATTTATTCCAACCAGTCAGATTACTTTTTATTACAGGCAGATCAGATTATATCTTTAAATAGTCCTGCTAATCAAAATCCCTGGCGTTTGGTCTTCGTTTACTCTATTTAATCAGATTACACTTTCTCTCTCTCTCTCTCTCTCTCTCTCTCTCTCTCTCTATAGTTGGGCCCGGTGTGTTTGGTGCTGATGGGAGTGGTGTGTGTTCATTGCATGCACATCTTGGTGAACTGCAGCCACCAGCTGAGCGAGAGGTGAGGCTGTATATGTGTGTGTGTGTGTGTGTGTGTGTGTTTATGTTTGTGTGTGTGTTTGGTGATACACACACAATACACACACAGGTATTTATCATCACCATTTCACTCTCTCGTTCTGTCTCAGGTTAAAGAAGTCACCTCTTAGTTATAGTGAGACGGTAGCCGTTGCCATGGAGACAAGCTCCTCCCACTGCTTGAGGAGAGGTGCCAATTTTGGCAGGTAATGCATCCCATCATGCCTTTCGTTGTTGTAGCTACTATATTCTGACGTAGCTAAAGTTAGGTTACTAGCTAACTGTGGAACGCCCGAGTTCCGGCAGCGGTAATTTTCTTCCCTCTACCTCGCTCCTCAGATGAAAATCATATATATGATATATGATCTCTCCATAATCCGTTTGTTTTTTAAAAGTTGTGTAATTTATCCAAGGCGTCCGTCATGGTTTTCTTTCCTCCCAGACTGTTGGTGAACTTCTTCCTGGTTTTGACCCAGCTGGGCTTCTGCAGCGTGTACTTCGTCTTCCTGGCGGAGAACATCAAACAGGTACACACTCTCTTCCAAACAGAATAATCGGACTAATCACATCATCAGTGCTCATTTAATCCGAGTAAAAAACTTACCAGATATCAGAATGTGGTTTCTTGCGTCATTAAACGATTGAATGCAGAAGTCCGCTGAAATTCCACCTGCAAATTAAAAATTCATTAAATACTCTCTTGTTTAAATCACACAAGTTTAATTTAAAAGTAAATACAGTTGTCCAATTAGGTTCTACCTTAAATTGTCAATAAACAGGTACAGGCTCTCATCCAATCAGAATAAACACATCATAAAACAAGTACACATTCTCATCCAATCAGAATAATTTGCATCATCAGTTATATACACGGTCTCGTCTAGTCATAATAAACACCTAATAAACAGGGAATTACTCTTAGCCAATCAGAACAAACACCTCCTCAAAGCAGACAGATATAAATTCTCATCCAATCAGAATCCGGTGTCTTGTTTCATTAAACAAGAAAATACAGCTGTCCAATGAGAATTCACGTTAAAATTTCATGCTGTAATTTCATGAGAATAAATTCCTCAGTAAACAGTTACACGCTCTCGTCCAATTAGAATCGACTCCTCATTAAACAGGCCCATGCTTTCATCCAATCAGATTAAAAACCCAATCAAACAGCTACAGGGTATCGTCCAATCAGAATCTGGCCAAAGGGAAAAACACTCTTTATATAGCCTCAAATTTCACCAAACCCAAACATCCAATCAGAATCCAGCATTAGATATTAAGTGCAATTTGTTGAATATGTGTTCATCTACACTTCTGATATGTGTGTGTGTGTGTGTGTGTGTAGGTGGTAGAGGGTCACTACATTAACTCTTCCTCCTCATCATCATCTTCAGAAGCAGTGTTAGCGTTTTACTCCAACAGCTCAGAAGGGGGTGGAGGCCCTGTCGTTTCCACGGCGACAGGGCTGGACCAGCGAGTGTACATGCTCCTTCTCCTACCCTTCCTCATCCTCCTCACCTTCATCAGGGAGCTGAGCAACATGGCACCTCTGTGCGCTGCAGCCAACCTAGCCATGGCCGCCAGCCTCGCGCTCATCTACACCTACATTCTCGCTGTGAGTGTGTGTCCCAGGTTTGAATATGTGGAAGTGTGTATGTGTGTGTTTGTCTGTGTTTTTTGTGTTTCTTTTTCTGGATGTTTTGACAGTACAGTGTATAAAGTAAAATAAATATAATAAACATAATGTGTGTGTGTGTAGGATGTAGGTGACCCCAGGCGGCTCCCATACGTCTCCACATGGAATAAGTTCCCCTTCTTTTTTGGAACTGCCATCTTTGCCTTTGAAGGGATCGGAGTGGTAAGTGTGTATGTGTATGTGTGTGTGTGTGTGTGTGTGAGAGAGAGAATTATTACCTGGCAGTTGAGACAGGTCTGTCCCGGACCTTCACTGTAAATCTCATGGTGCCTCTCTGGATAAGGATTATTTTAGAGCTCCATAATGAGGCCCATTATTTATCTCACTATAATGCTTATCCTGGAGCTCCATTACATGGCCCATTGTTTAGCTCAGTATGAGGACTGTCACAGAGCTGCACCATAAGGCCCATGACTTAGCTCAGTATGAGGACTGTCACAGAGCTCCACCATAAGGCCCATGACTTAGCTCAGTATGAGGACTGTCACAGAGCTCCACCATAAGGCCCATGACTTAGCTCAGTATAAGACCTATCACAGAGCTGCATCATGAGGCTCATGTATAAAGGTACGCTCACACTTACAGTCATTTTGTCAATGCAAATCGACAGTCACTGTACAATGAAGTTGCCAGTAGGCGTTCTTACTACTTTTACTACTAACATTTATCAGTAGGTGGCGTAACTAGCATTCCACTTTTGACAACAAACCAGTTTTCTTGCTGCTAAAATTAAGCATTGTGGAGGGAAAGCGTATATATGCATCATATGACATGAGATGAAGGAGAAGCAGTATGTGCTCTCTGCCATTGTGGCCATCTATCTGCGGCGAAAGCGCAAGAGCCAATTAGCTTAGCTTATGGCATTGCTGGACACGCCCACATCTAGTTGCCAACGTTCGCTGTCGCTCGTGTCGCCAGAAGTCGCCAGCTGTTATTGAAAATGATTAGTCTCCGGTCGCTTTGTTGCTGCGAGTCGATGTATGTGTGAATGTACCTTAAGACCACAAAGTTGCATTGTGAGTCCCAATATTTAGCTCAATACAGGGCCTGTTGTGAAGCTCCACCATGAGGCCCATCATTTTAGCTCAGCATGAGGCCTATCGCAGAGCTCCACCACGAGCCCCATCATTTAGCTCAATATAAGTTCTACCGTGAAGCTCCACCACAAGGCTCATCATCTAGCTCAGTATGATGACTGTCACAGGGCTCCAACATGTGGCCTATCATTTAGCTCAGTATAAGACCTGTGACAGAGCTGTATCATGAGACCCCCTTTTAGTTCATTATGAGGCCTGTCATGGAGCTCCATCATGAGGCCCATCATTTAGCTCAATTTAGTTTAGTGGAATTACCTACGGCCTCGTGCCTACAGCCGAATCACAGCCATGCCAATACTCAATATAGCACTCATGCTCATATGATATGGCTTAACTGTACACAATAATAATATAATGTGTGTGTGTGTGTGCGCGTGTGTGCAGGTTCTTCCTGTAGAGAATCAGATGCGTGAGCCGAAGCGCTTCCCCTGCGCTCTCGATGTCTCCATGGGCATCGTCATTGTCCTCTACGTTACCTTGGCAACGCTTGGCTACCTCCGCTTCGGAGATGACATCAAAGGAAGCATCACGCTCAACCTGCCACATGACTCCTGGTAACCACAGTTACGATATGACATCAAAACTCAGGGGTCAGACTAGAAGACAACACATTTACAGCGTCATAAATATTCAAATGAATATGTTTTAATATGCTAATATGTGCATGCACTCTTAGAAAACAAGGTTCTTCAAGGGTTCTTTGTATAATTAGCTTATAATTAGGTCCTTAGTTTTTTAAATGAGTTCCATTTGGAACCATCTTTCACAGGGAAACCCTGTTGTAGAGTTGTACATAGAACCTTTAACTTTCGCCAGAGGATCGAGACCATTAAGAGTTCTGAGTTTATATACCCTCCATATCCTTGACTCTGTGTGTGTGTGTGTGTGTGTTTATACTGAGTTTAAATATCCTCTGTTGCAGGTCTAATCTCCTGGTGAAGGTTCTCTACTCGTTCGGAGTGTTTGTGACGTTTGCTGTTCAGTTCTTCGTTGCTGCGGAGATCGTGGTACCTGCTGTGTGTGAGCGTGTTTCAGAAAGATGGAGACGACACACTGACCTCTGTACACGAGCACTGCTGACCTGCATTACCTGTGAGTGCAGCATACACACACACACACATACACACACACACATGCACGTATTCAGGTCTCACTGTACTTGCAGGAACCAAATGTTCATAGTAATGTGACAGATTTCTTTTTTATGAAGACTTTCCATTGCCCTAATGATTACTGTAGGTGATTAATGCTGTGCTACACCTAAACCTGACCCAAACCTTAACCTGCGTACGTTAAGCAGAAGGAAATATTTTGGCTCTTTTAGTTGTAAAAAAGCTGTAAAAACACTCACTTTGTGAAGACTGGGTGATTGTGAAGTCATTTAGTCCATTTTAGTCCTCATAAAGATAGGATGGTATCCCTGAATCATCTTTGATCTTTGGTGCTCACAAGGTAGGTGTTTGAACAGGGTCCTCATAAAGACCTGAATACATGAATACATACACACACACACACACACACACGCACACACACACACACAGGAACACATACTTTCTCTCTATAATATCCACAAGTTGTTATGAAACTATTGTTATATATGTAACAATTTTAATTGATTTAGAACTTAATGATTACATTTTTGGACAGAACTATTAACACACTCTTATGGGCCAATCGTGTGTGTGTGTGTGTGTGTGTGTGTGAGAGAGAGAGAGAGAGAGAGAGAGAGAGGGCGAATACTCATTGAGTGTTCCCTCATTTTGTCTCCATGTGTCTTGTGGTGGAGATCAAGAAACTACATGAGGACCATCACATAGTTTAGTGTGAAACTATGTGATGGTGAAGCCCTTTGTGGAGCTTCACCATGAGGCCCATTATTTAGCGTTTTTGTGTGTTTTGTGGTGGAGATTCAGAAAAGAGAGCAGAACAGAACTCCACCATGAAGCCTATATGTAATTCAGAATGAGTCTCTTCACAGAGCTCTACCATGAGGCCATTCACAGAATTCCACCCTGACCATTATAGTATACAGAATGAGTTCTAATGCATGAATTCTAAACCATGAGGCATATTATGAGAATGAGACCTGTGAGAGAGCTCTACCCTGAGGCCCATTGTATATTTCAGATTGAGACCCATCACAGAGCTCCACCATGAGGCCAGTCACAGAGCTCCACCATGAGACCCATTATAGAATTCAGAATTCTAATGCAGAGCTCAACCATGAGGCATATTATGTAATTCAGAATGAGGCCTGTTGCAGAGCTTCACCATGAGGCCTATCATTTAGCCTTAATCATAAGATGTGTTGTGGAGCTTCACTGTATGAAGTATTGTTTAGCTCAGAGGCCCTTTTATTTATCTCAGAGGAGCCCTTTCACAGAGCTCCACCCTGAGGCCTAATATATAATTCAGAATGAGTCCTTTCACAGCTCTACCATGAGGCCATTCACAGAATTCCACCCTGACCATTACAGAATACAGACTGAATTCTAATGCAGAACTCCACCATGAGGACTATCATTTATTTCAGAATGAGGCCTGTTGCAGAGCTGCGCCATGAGGCCTGTTCTCTAGTTCAGAATGAGGTCTAACGCTGAACTCCACCTGATGCCTATCATGAAGCCTTGTGGTAAGACCTGTTGTGGAACTCCACTGTAAGAACCACTGTTTAGCTCAGTGTTGGGGACTCTTATGGGGATGCATTATTTAGTTCAGAATGAAGTCTATGGTCCTCTCCACCATGAGGCCCATAACCTGTTTCTGAATGAGTGCTGTTTCAGAGCTTTACCATAAGACCCATCATTTAGCCTTGTGATGAGGCCCATCATCTTGCTCAGTATTAGAACTATAGCGTAGCTCCATTTGGGCCATCATATCATAGTGAATGATGTCTAATTCAGATACTATCAGGCTCATTATTTAGCCTTGTGGTATGTGGTTTATTGCAGAGCTCAACCATGAGGCTGATCATTTAGTTCAGAATGAGGCCTTTGACCGAGCTCCACCATGAAGCCCATCATTTATTTCAGTATGAGACCTGAAATAAGCTCCACCTTCAGGCCTGTTACAGAGCTCCACCATAAGGCCCACAATTTATTTTAGAATGAGGCTCCTCACAGAGCTCCACCATGAGGCTCATTACATAACTCAGAATCAGGGCTGTCACAGAACCCCTCCATTAGACCCATCATTTATTTAAGAATGAGTGCTCTCCCAGAGCTCCACCATGAGGCCCATTATTTGGCATTGTGATGAGGCCCAACATCTAGGTCAGTATTAGACCCACTGCTCTATCATGAGGCCCATCATACAGTAGTGAACAATGTCTAATGCAGAGTTCCAACACAAGATCCATTTTTTTTTTAGCGCTGTGATGTGGTCTATTGCAGAGCTCCACCGTGAGGCTCGTCTTTTAGTTCAGAATGAGGGCTTTCACAGAGCTCCACCATTATTTATTTTATTTCAGAATGAGTCCTGTCACCAGCCCATCATTTATTTCAGAATGATTGAGATCTTTCATTCTCTCTCTCTCTCTCTCTGGTGCATCCTGGGAGTTCAAGGGTGAGACTGTGATGAGCAAAGCTCCGATGGTGTTTGTGAAGCAGTAGAGACTTACACATCAGTTGATTAAGCTCAGAATTATAATAATTGGAGAGTTTTATGTTGCAGTGGCGGGTTCTGCTAGTTTCAGCAACAACAATCTTTCCACACATCATCCCTAACGAGGATATCAAACTTGATCTTGATATCGATATTGGGTATAAAATGCTGATCTTCCAAGCACAGAGCGCGGGCTAATGAGGAAGTCAGGGTGTCAGTTAGGCTGCAGCAAGCCAAATCACGGAGCAGACTGAGGTCTCTGGAGGGCGAGATGCAGCATTCGCACAGGCTAATGGTGGAAATAAAGTGATGGGGTTGTTTTAGAAGGGTCATGGTTCACCCTAGAGGAAAGTGTAGCGGTGGGAGAGGGCTGTTAACTCAGGAGAGGTAAACACCACGTACGCTGAGAGCGTAAGGTCACTCAGTGACCCGGTAAATGTGCATGCACAGTGTGGGATAACAAAATGACGATACTTTCTCATTTTTCCAACACAGCGTCTGAAGCAGGGTAGAATATACAGCCCTATACAACAGAGGAAATAAATGATTTTTTATTTTTTTTTTTTTGGGTGAGAGTTTTGGAAGAATTTTAATGCTACAGGCAGAATTTAGAAGGACCTTTTTGTTCGTGTGTGTAAATATTTATGCACAGTGACAGTGAGAAGGTGAAAATATTTTACAAGCTAAGAAGCACTCTACAAAAGTCTAGCATCAAATCTTTCTAATGATATGTTCACTGATTTTTATAGAACTTGGACAATAAAATCAAATGTAAGGAAAAAGAAGGGAATGGTTTACATCAGCGTGCATTAAATAAGGGTGTATGACAATCCACTAAGCATGGAATAAATGACTTGGGGATGTCCGTTATAGGAAAATAATCAACAAAGTTGATCCCACTGGCTGTGCTTTATGGAATCCTGAGGGTCCCCGGATCCCACTGTAAAAAAAAACAAAGTTAAATAATGTTTTTAATGTTTGCAAATATTGGCACAATAAAAAAAAATAGCCTCACACAGATTTCCTCAGGGTGGCAGCAGCAGACAGTGTGTGTGTGTGTGTATGTGTGTGTATGTGTGTGTATGTGCGTGTGTGTGTGTGGGTTTAAAGGGAAGAAGAGGAGACATGACACTTGTAGTCTCATGAATTAAACATCTCTCCCTTTTTGTCTCTTTCTATGCTTTAACTAAAAAACACACACACTTTTTCTTCTTTTTTTTACAATTCTCAGACACACACCAAATTCAGTTTTACAATTTAGGGTGCTTTATTGGCACAACAGACAATGGTACATTTGTACTGCCAAAGCTCGGGCGCCTACTACTACTATTACTACCACTATTACTACTACTATTACTACTATAACTACTATTACTACCATTATTACTACTATAACTACTATTACTACCACTATTACTACTACTATTACTACTATAACTACTATTACTACCACTATTACTACCACTATTACTACTATAACTACTATAACTACTATTACTACCACTATTACTACTACTATAACTACTATAACTACTATTACTACCATTATTACTACTATAACTACTATTACTACCACTATTACTACTACTATTACTACTATAACTACTATAACTACTATTACTACCATTATTACTACTATAACTACTATTACTACCACTATTACTACTACTATTACTACTATTACTACTATAACTACTATAACTACTATTACTACCACTATTACTAATACTATTACTACTATAACTACTATAACTACCATTACTACTATAACTACTATTACTACCACTATTACTACTATTACTTTTGCAACTATAACTACTATTACTAATACTATAATTACTATTACTACTACTATTACTTAGAATTACTATTGCAACTACTACTATTACTACTGCCATTCCTATGCTACCACTATTACTCTGAATATTACAGCTACTGCGATTACTAATCCTATTACTACTATTATTACTACTACTATTATTACTACTACTGAGATTACTACTATTACTACTACTATGACTATTACAGCTATTGCAATTACTACTATTACTACTACTGCTATTACTACTACTGACACTACTACTATTATTATTACTACTACTACTGTTGCAACTATTACTACTACTACTGTCATTCCTACGCTACTACTATTACTATGAATATTACAGCTATTGCGATTACTAATCCTCTTATTATTATTATTATTACTACTACTACTATTACTACTATTGAGATTACTACTATTACTACTACTGGGCCTATTACTACTACTGTTATTACTACTCCTATGACTATTACAGCTATTGCGATTACTACTATTGCATCTACTATTATTGTTATTACTACTATTGAGACTACTACTGTTACTATTACTACTACTACTACGGGTATTACAGCTATTGCGATTACTATTACTACTATTGTGAGTACTACTATTACTATTACTACTACTACTATTATTATTACTATTATTATTATTACTATTACTACTATTACTATTTATACTGCTATTTCTACCACAACTACATTTACATTTACATTTATGGCATTTGGCAGACGCCTTATCTAGAGCGACTTACATTTATCTCATTTATACAACTGAGCAACTAGTCCTACTAGTGGTTTAAAGTGAAATGGTTTAAAGTTTGTAGAACTGTAAAAGACCTCAGAAACATCTCTCTCCTAGTCTCCGTCATGGAAAGGGTTTTTTGAGACACTTCTTTCCATCAGCCCTGTTTAAACTCATCACTGAGATGAAGCTGAGATAGAGGACGAGATTTTAAACGGAAACGTTACAGTTGTGTAGCTGTAAACTACGAACAAATGGAGTGCGACTGTGACGACGCTGAGACGATACAAACACAACAAGTGAAATTTCTAAGTTAACGTTGCGTTAAATGAAACCCTGCGAGTGGCAACGGCTCTCTGAACCAATCGTGAAATTCCCATCAGTCACTGAAGTACCGTTTTTTTGTTGGGTTTTTTATATGATGAAGTGAGGCACAGCTCTAATAGTGTCTCGGATTGTGCTTTTATAGCGGCCGTTGCTTTTAAACTTTTCATACAGTGGTACAAGACGTTAAAATGTCGCTGATAGGTGTGAGGCAGAGAGAATGTGGATTTCATACAGAGCTATAATAGCTGAGTTAAGACTAAGTACTGTTTTTATTTGATCAGTTATTAAATACATATAATTTTATAATTATAATAATCATATATATATATATATATATATATATATATATATATACACACACACACACACACACACACACATTAAAATCGTTTTTATAAACCTTTTTTTATTATAAGGTTCATTACGCAACTTTAGTTATTTATATTTATACAGTTATCATATTAAAAAAATCAGACATGGCACTTGGTTTGATTTAAAAAGTGAAACTTTTTTCAGAGTTTCTAGTGTTTAAAATGATTAAACTCCTTGACGGAGTGTAAAGTTAGGACAGACATCTCGTCACAGCAGCAGTAGAAGCTCGAGTTTTCACCCTGCTAGAGCCGAACAGCCCGTTCAGACCTTTTTAGCTTTGGAAAGCGTCTTTTCCTAATTGGCCCGCTTCCCTCTCTGCGAAGTGCTTTTCCAACCTTCTGGCAGCTTCAGAAGCCTTTAGGGGATTTTGACATTTGATATTACAGTGGACTGAAGTGGTCAGCTATAGTGACTGGAGCCTGAGGCGATTGCCTGGTTTGTCTGGCTTATAGCTACGCTTCTGCTGATTGGTGTTGAGTCGCATTAATCCCCCAGAGAGAACGAGAGAGACAGAGAGAGAGAGAGAGAGAGAGAATGTAGGTTTCACACAGCTACTATCTTTAGCAAACACAGCTGCAGGTTGAATATGTTACCATCAGCGGTTGATATTTCATTAAAAAAAAATCATACACTAAAGATTCACATTTTCATTGTTTAGTAGAAATCTGTCTAAATATCCCAGTTTAACTGATTTCCCCGGTTTACCCCAAATGTACGGTAGTTGCTCACGCAAAATCTGAGCAAAAGTGTGCTTCCGTAGTTCTGCAGCAGAACTACAAGCTTCAGCTTAAAATCATTGAAATCGGATGCAATTTCATTTCTGGTTTCTACAAAATGGAGGACAAGGGCTGGGAGATATGGACAAAATCTTATATAAAGATATAGATAATTTCATATCTTGGAATGATATACATCACCATCTATTACGTTTTCTCTAAAATTGATGAAGAAATATCTATACAAAACAACGCCATGCATACAGAAGCACCTCCCTTTTTAGGTACAAGTTCCTCATCTTTTATTTGGACGGATCCCTGTTCTGTGTCGGAGTGTTGCGGGGAGTTTGTTTTTGTTATATCACACCGCTAGTAGCTCCTAGCTCCCACCTTAGCAACGTAAATCGGCTGCCGAAAAGTGGCTTTTGTGACATTGGCGATATAGAGAATATACGAAAATATCCATCAGAAGACATTTTTCCATCGTCCTACGATATGTTACACCGTGTTACACCGCCCGAGTGTAACTCCCAAGCAAAAAAAAAAAAAAAAGTAATGTGTTTGCATTACGAAGTTCGCTTAGATAGTTAATTAGCTAACTCATGCTAGCCTAGTACTAAACTACAAAGTCTTAAACTTGCTTGATAGCGAAGTATTGCCATCATTTGTTGAAATCTTCACCTCCTCGGCAATACAAGTGAATGTAGTGTGTATGTTTATACTTACTACTAAAGTTCAACAATTTAAAAAGAGTATTAAACTAGGGTGTTTATATCTCTCTCTCTCTCTCTCTCTCTCTCTCTGCAGGTGCAATGGCTGTTCTCGTCCCTCGTTTGGATCTGGTGATCTCATTGGTGGGCGCGGTGAGTAGCTCCGCCCTGGCGCTCATCTTCCCGCCCCTGGTAGAGCTGATCGCTTGCTCCACTCGTCCCTCCGCACTCCTTTTCCTGAAGGATTTGTCTATCGCCCTGATCGGATTCCTCGGCTTCCTCACCGGAACTTATGTCACAGTGGGGGAGACGTTATACCCGTCTCCATGACAACGAGAACGAAGCCAGACCCCCTGCCCTATACAGTGATAACGTACTACATTGTGTGTGACACTCACACACTCGGACTCCTGGAGATAAATACACGGGTCGACAATTTTTATAACTCTAATACTTTTTCATTCCAGCTGCACACACTGCCGTCCCTCACCCTGTGTGTGTGTGAGTGTGTGTGTGTGTGTGTGAGAGAGAGAAAGAGAGACCACTGATGTCTGTGCCATGTGGTGCATTACATTCCTCCTACTGCATGTGTGTGTGTGTATATGTTTATGGGAGTGACAGTAAATGTAAGTGCTATACACTGTATTGTATATATTCTTTAACAGATTTATTATTAATAAATTAATAACTTTAACAGCCATTTCTGATTTGGTGAGTTTGAAATGTTGGAGTACTAGGTATTCATGTATATATTTTAAGAGTATATATTGGCTGCAGCCTTATATAAACCTTTCATATGGTAAAATTTCGATATTTTCCGTTTGTATAGAGTTCTGAAAACTACAGGTTCTTCTGAACTGAAACATGTTCCTCACATTATCGCATTTAAAGATTTCATTCCAGGTTCCTGAGTGGTGCAGTCCTTCCTTGGCCAATCGCGTGCATCTGTTAACTCAGGTATGCGGAAGAGGGCAGATAGCGCTTTCCTGACACTGAGTGTGTTACGCTGCTCTGTGACAAGTGAAAGATGTGATTGGCTGGCTTCACGTGTCTCAGAGGAAGCGTGTGTCCCCAGCACGTGTTTCTGTTCGTGTCTCTCTGGTTGGTAGATGTAGTATGATCAGGGAGAGCTGGTTGGTGGGTGGGAATTTTTTAAAAAATTCATTGCAGTTAAACTGAAAGATGCTCCGCCTACTGCTACATTTATAACCTAACCTATTTATGGAAAATGATTTCTGCCAAATTTTATAGACTACAGAATATAGAAGTGGAATACCACTACGTTAATCTTCCTCCTGACACAGCGTTATCTTTGCCGAGTCCAACGCAAGGTTAGAAGGTAGCCTCCTGAAAATATTTCCCTGTCGTTTTGGCAAAATACTGTATATTTATGTTTTCTTAAAGAAGGGATGCAAATGTATTATAATATGCAGAGGGGCTTGGGAAATGTGCAGACCCCTTTAGTTTTTACAATTTTATCGTGCAATAGATTTAATTTAAAATGGATTAAATTGATTTTTTTTGATCATTAATCTACCCACAATATCCCCATAATGACAAAGTGAAAATGTTTTTATAAATGTATTAAAAATCAAAGACTGAAATCTCTCACTTAGAAAAGTGTTCAGACCTTTTCTTCGGTACTTTGTAGACGCACAATTACAGCTTCGAGTCTGCTTGGGTAAGTCTTTACAAGCTTTGCACACCTGGATATGGAGAATTTCTCCCTGGCAGATCCTCTTAAGCTCAATCAGAGTGGATACGGAGTGTCTGTAAACTGACATATTCAGGTCTCTTCGCAGATGTTCTATGGGGTTTAAGCATGGCCCATTCAAGGACATTCACAGATTTGTCCTGAAGCTACTCTAGCGTTTGCTTTGGCTGTATGTGTCGGGTCGTTGTCACCTCAATCTGATATCATGTGCACTCTGGAGCAGGTTTTCTTCTTATAGTTGGCTGCATTCATCCTTCCCTCAACTCTGACCAGCCTCTCTGCCCCTGCTGCTGTAAAACATTGCCATAGCGTGAGCATGGTGCTTCCACCACCATGCTTCACTGAAGCTCTTCCTGACCAAGGCCCTTCTAGCTTGGAAACTGAGTTTGGCCGGTATCCATGTCATTCATTTTTCTTGTCATTTAGCCTAGTTTAACCATTATTTCCACTCGTTGTCATGGTAACATTCTACGTAAAACATTTTTGCCTGGATCTAATTTAGAGGAACACACCTGTCAGCCAATCAGAAACAAGTATTTTCCTTGGCCTTGGTATAAAATCCTTCAATTGAACCTTTGCTGTGATTCACTTTCTGTTTACGCACACATACAATCTTTAATGAGATCGCCTGACAAAATCTAAACACACACACACACACACACACACACACACTTTAATGATATCGCTTGATCAGATCTAAGCACACACACACCCAGAGAAAGGTGAGGGAGGTTTGTGCTCCTGCCATCCTGTCATTTACAGAAAGCGTCGCTCACACTCATTGTTTCTCTCTATCTTTCTTTCCGTTTCTCTTTCTTGCCATCTCTCCCTTTCTTTTCTATCTCTCTCTTTCCCTGTTTCACCTTGTCTTTCTTTCACCTTCTCTCTTTCTGTCTCTTTGTCCATATTTCCTTCTCTCTCTCTCTCTCTCTCTCTCTCTCTCTCTCTCTCTCTCTCACTCTGTCTCTCTGCTTTTGGCTCATTAGCTTGGCCATGCTTGTATTCTCCTCATGCCCGCTCTCGCCACACATCACTGCTCTCCTGACAGCTGGCACACGAGGAAGAGAGAGAGAGAGAGAGAGAGAAAGAGAGAGAGAGACTGAGAGGCAGAATTAAATATTTTTAAAATGATGACTATGTGAAGAACACAAAGGGATGGAGAAAAGAGATTAGGGATTGAAGCAGTGAAGAGAGAGAGAGAGAGAGAGAGAGAGACAGAGAGGAGTGATGGGGAGAATGTGAAAGTAGAAGAGGGACCGAGAGGACGAGTGCGTGAGCGTGTCTCTGACACGTGAGGACAGAAATAGACCTCTGTGAGCTTTTTATAGAAGAGAGACAGAGAGGATTTCTGAGAGGAAAGCATCCAGAAAATCCACAACACAGCATTTTTAATAGCACTGGCTGTATTATCAGGAGCACCTACCATGTAGGTCACTTCTGCATGTCTGCACAATGTATTGGCACCCCTCTTCCCTGTTCATCAATGGACACAGGGCACCACTGAGCGGATGTTATGTGGGCAGTGTATTATTCTCTGTACAGCAGCTTGGTGCTCGGAGTGTATCAGGTACCTCAGTGTTACCAGGGTTCCCTCTCGTGACCACCGCGTTATCTGAAACTTAGCAACTTTAAAAAAGGCTGTAGCTCCGCCCACTCGGCACAATCACGTCATGTCAAATATATATGGAAAGCTAGTTTACTACGATACATTATAGTAAATGTCAATTTCTTTTATAAATTTTATAAAGAAATCAGAGTAAGTAACATTGAAAGACATGAAATCATAAATTTCTCAAAATGTTTTTTAATATTCAAAAACCAAAAAAATTCTACAGGACCTGAATTCATTATATTTTGTTCATTTCAGAATTGAGGAATTTCTCGGTGTTTATAATTTTATACTGAATAATGACATTAAGAATATTTCATTATTATCATTATTTTATATATATATATATATATATATATATATATATATATATATATATATATATATATATATATCATCCAAAGGTTTGATTAATGCCTTGCAAATGTATGCATGTTTAATTTATGCATGTGTAATTAGCCAAAGCCTCATTTCCATAAATAAATGTCAATTAAAAAAAAAAACTAAATACAAAAAATACTAAGAATATCAGCAATCAGGTGCCAAAGATTCACCGTTATCTATTGTTTTAATTTAAAAAAAAGTCACGTTGTGTCTTAAGAACAGAAAAGTTTGTTGTTTTCTAAATCTCACACAAAAAATCTATCTATCAATAAAGATAGACGAATAAAAGAGCGATGGAAAGGGCTTTTTTGAATAAATAATGATGTACAAGATGTAAAATCACGTTTCAGCACTTTATCTAATTTTGATCAATCCAAAATTAAACATTTTCTCAATTTTATTTATTAATAGAAACATAAACTGATGTAGTTAGTTAGCTGAAAAAAGCCAGAGTAGCTGAAAAAAATTTTTTTGTATTATTTGAGAGAAGGATTACACATTATTTTTACGCTTCAAATGATATTTTTATTTATGACAAGAAAATGATTTCCATGCAATTAGGTTATTTTGCAGTATGTAAATACGGAATAAAACATGACAGGTTGTGCTGTTATAGGAAAATAATCAACGATGGAGTGATGTGATGAAGCGAAGTTAAAGTGCTAATGAAAGAGTAGCCTTAACATTAGATGACAGTTTGTTAGCTTAACAAAATTGAGGAATGTTTTAGAGAAAGCGTCCTGTATATGATATTGTTATAACAGTTTATACAGTGTAAATCATAATTATAGGGTATGATTTCAGCCCGTCTTTTAGCGCAAGCTGATGTTTTGTACACCGTGTGGTGCTGTAGCTGGTTACTAATTGTCGTATCTGTTTTAGTAAAATTGTCTGGATCACAAACAACGAGTGAACGTATTCGCTGAAAATAATAAGAGGTACAGTGTGTAGTGTGTATGTGCGC
>CM040467.1:2382201-2419407 GCA_022758105.1 Pangasianodon gigas
AAATGGCTGTAATTCCTAAACGGTTAATGCAATATTTTTGTTAAACCCCTTGAATTAAAGCTGAAAGTCTACGCTTCAGTCACATCTTGACTGCTTCATTTCAAATCCACTGTGGTGGTGTACAGAGGCAAAATTACCAAAACTGTGTCACTGTCCCAATATTTATGGACCTGACTGTATATATATATATATATACACATATATATGTGTGTGTGTGTATAAGGATTAGTTTCGCTTTTCAAAAGTCCCTACTTTGTATGTGCTCATGTGGTCCCAATATTTAAAATTAAACCTGACACACAAACACACACTTATAGAAGTAGGTTATAGACATTTTAAAACAAATGTTTTTCCACTTGCGTTTTTAAGCTGAATGGAACTGCAACGCTGAGGTATAATATTTAATAACAAATGAATTTTCAATTTCTCAATTTTAATTATTGAAAAATTCATTTCTATTCCTGAACATTTCCAATTTATTTTACCAGCATATAAACCTTTTATTTATATTTTCGTTATTCAGATTATCCAGCCTAATTTAAAATAAAATTTTTTTTTACTATGATGAAAGATTTGGGTGTGATTATGATTAGCAGAATTAAACTAGCATCTTACTGTCGGAAAGTTGCGTCATTTCTTGTGGTTTAACACTTTTTCTGCTGTGACGTTGTGTAAAATGCTGTTGTTGCTAATTCATTGTGTTACTTATTCTCAACTTGGGTCTTGAAGTTTATGCAAAAATAAGCAGTAAATGTTCTTTGTAGCATTTAAGAATTTTTTGCTAGCTAGAAATTGTGAGCAAACATTACAGAACTGATTTTAAGTGCTGAGTTCAGCTTTACACAGCACTCATGCAGAATTTCAGCTATGGAATATGGAAAGGCGCTGTGGGGAATGAATGCTAATACACCAGCTGGCGTTTCTCTTTCGTTTCCTCACTAGCCGAAGTGCTAATGCTGCAGTAGCTGTATAAAATGATTGGATCCCTGGGGTAATTATAATTTAAATGTTGCTGAAGGGTTAAAACAGTGCCAGGAGTGCATTTATCTCTTAGTTACAACACAGTTTCCCCACCATTAGGGCAAAATAAAGTAGCAGAAGTACTACTAAATGAAGAATTATACCCAAAATACACAAGCGAATTTTAAAGCAACACTGGCAGCAAATTATTTTATGATTTTAAAGTGCAGCTTTTCCTACACTAGCACCTTTTCAAAATAATTTATTCATAAATCGTTGGCAGGATCATTTACACAAGAACTGTGGTATTTATGAAAATCCAGTTAGTTCGGGATAACGTTTGTATCCTACGAGATCTCCTGAGTTTGCGTAAATTTACGTATAAGGAAACTCACCAATGCTTAATTTTATAATTGGCAATGAGTTACTGCGATTTTATATATGGATTGCGTTAAATTTAAATCACTTATTTATGTCAGTTACAAACGCAAATTTAATGAAAATCTTGTAAAACATGGTTGTTTCATATGAATGATCTAATTAATGCCATTAATTAAGACTAATAAGACTAGCCATGCAATTAGGATGCAATAAGGACAAAAGTAATGGCACCCTATAAAATTAGGAAGTGTTAGTGTGTGTCTGTGGTAGCCAACATACTGCAATGGCTGAGCTGCATCACTGAAAGATTTAATACACACCGGACTTAGGAGGCGCACTTTCACCGTTTAGTTGTCATTTTGGTTTCAGCCTTGTATGGAATTTTGTGTGCGTCACTAAACGTAAATTTTGTACAAAGTACGAAGAAAATCTCCAAATCATCAGCTTTACCAAATCGTTTTGTTCGGTTTGGCTTACGAAATCATTTACACACAACTTCACTAAAAGATTGATAAACGAAGCCCAATGTCTTTACACAGATTAAGTTCATTTCACTTAGCTAATATATTCATTCTACGATGCTAGGTTTCAAATTAGCTGTTAATTTTAGAAATCTCAATCCTTTGAGCTACTTGAAATGGTCACAGTTTTGTAGGTTGCTCATTTTTATTGCCAGTGTATCATGTGCAACAATGAGCATCAGCTTACGCTTGCACCGTATGTTCGATGTTGTATAAGAGTGCTAGATGTTTCAACGACTGAGCTTGTTAAAAATTAATGCGTCATCCCTGGAGATCCATTACTGTAGCATTCACACCCGAAAAAAACAACAATTATAGCATTGGGACGCAACTGTTTCACTGTTTCAACACGATTTCTTCTGTTGAATTGAGTTTAATGTAGTCTTTAAGTACCTTAAACCTTCATGCAACCAACTAGAGGTTTACAGGAACCAAGAAAAAGGTCATGACTCAGAGGACGTGAAAAATGCTCATAAAATGGAGTCTTTTAAGGGTCGCGTTTGGCCTGTAAAGTGCAGCTGCTGTAGTAAAACAACATCGCTGTAATGCGGAGCAAAATGGCTTGCACTCTCCTTTTTCTTTTCCTGCAAATACAATGCCTGGGCTTTTGGTTTACGGATTTCCAGCAAGTCAAAGACTCGTGACAAAAGAGCAATTGTGCGATGCTAACAGAGCATTTTACACGTCGTTTTACACGTTGGCTCTCAGCATTGTGTTGCTGTTAAGAAGAACACTGTAGCTACAGTAGATGTGCATTTTTTTTATGGGTTTGTTGAATTGGAGGAACTGAAATGGAACTGTTGTAACTTTCACCTTCTTGAATTTTTAATTTGGCATTTTTTTAATTACTACAACTGAGTTAAATAGTCTGCCTTTGATTGGTGAGATGGATGTTAGGCATAGCTAATGTCGTAGCTGTTAGTGTAGCATTATTGATGCTCTTTTGTTCAATATTACATTTGGAAGGAAAAATGCCTTTCTTCTTAATTCGATCATAGCTACGTTGAATTTTCTGACTATTTTTAACGGAAATTTTTTGATCAGAAAGCTCGGGTAGCTATATAGACTCGTGCCTAGCGCTGCGATGGATGAGTTAGCTAGTGTTGTGTTGTAATGTTAGTATTGAAACACTGTGGGATGTTAAATTCTGTCTGTTCCGAACGTTTTGTTCAGAGCGCTTGGCTTTGAGTGTAATATTTGTATAGTAGTGCAAAGAACCATTTGCAAAATATTAGTCTAAGATTGTTTGAAGCAGTTTGTAACATGGCAGTTTAATGTATTGGTGTTATTTTGTGATTGCAGCTTCTTTAATTGAGGCTTTTTTTAAATTAGAAATTGGTTCTGCGTTAGTGAATTTGCTTTAGCTAGGTTTGTTTCCACCATCTTTTGGGGTAACAGTAATGAACAGGGTATAATGCTGAATTTTATGCCTTTGTTATTGGAATGGTGTTGCTAACTTCCTGTCCCACTCTCTCACTGTGTCCATGTGAATTATTGTATATGTAATGTATAATGCTGTATTGCTAACGTGTATCTTTAAAGTGTATCGTGTCGAGTTCTCTTTCATGCCCTTTTTGTTTGGAAAGTTTGAACGGATTGTACTGATATTCCTGGATCGTTAAGTAGTATCGGCTTTCGCCTGCTCGTTGTTGTTGTTACCCTGTGATTGCTTGTTGCTTCGCTCTGTTCCACCCCTCGATGTTTCCTGCAGAAAGAGGCGGGGCTTGCAGAGTGACATCAGGATGCATCGATACTCGCGCCGGAAGTTCTGATTGAGCAGCCCGTATACAACAGCGTTGAGGCACGAGTTGAAATACGCCATAAAATAGCTGACCACAAAGAGCCAATCAGGAACCAATGGCGCCACTCTGGGTGGATCCACGGCGACAGCCAGGCCAATCAGATTGAGTGGCGCCCAGCAGACGGCGAATAGCACAAAGACGACGAACATGGTGAGGAAATGGCGGACCTCACTTGGCCGGAGGCGGGGCCTCGTCTCGCTAGCCACTCGCCGTCTCACGTTTAGCACTAGCATCCAAATTCGTGCATAGCAGAATGTTACGATGGCAATGGGAAACAGGAAATGAACGAAAACCACGGCGAAGGTGTAACCGGCGCTCGCAGTTTGGCTAAAAGTGCAAGAATACACACGAGGATCATAGGTCAGTGACCCCAGTGCGAGATTTGGCAGTATGGCGACGCCCGTTAGAGCCCACACAAGCGTGATTAGAGCCAGCGTGCCACGGCGGCCATACACTTTGGCATAAGTGCGGGCGTGGCAGATGAAGCAGTAGCGGTTGAGGGCAATAGCTGTGATGTTGAAGACAGAGCCGATGACGCTGGCACCCATAAGGAAGCCACTCACTTTACACTCCGTCTCGCCGGGCAGCCAGCCGGAGTGCAGCAGCGCGTGAAGGACCAGCGGGTACGGGTAACACACCACCAACAGATCTGCCAACGCCAGGCTCACTACAAACGCATTACCTGTAACACACACACCCACAAAGATAAACAACATTATAACATTATATCTAACACACGCAAGAACCGCACAACTGCAAACACTCCAACAGTTTATCCTAACATTAGCGAGCTGTCTCGTGATCTCATATCAAACCATCTACTTAATACGAGGTGCCTAATGCTGGAGAAGTAACATTAACATTAACATTAGCTAAAGTAAACGGTTAGCATGGAATGTTAGCACATGACTGTGTTTAGTAGCTTACTAGCCGAACTATAACACTGTTTTTTATTGGATATGTTTCCATCATGAACAATTCAGTCTCTTTAAATGTGAATAAATCAGTTAAAGGTGTTAAAGGTAGATTAAAGGTGAATAAATCAGTGTCACTCACAAACTTTTTTTAGTTCACTTTTTTATTTAATGTTAACTTATTTTCATTTAAAGTTATTAAGTTATTTTTATTTAAAGCTGAAGTTTTATAAAATCAACTTTTTATTTAAAGTTGATTTCTTTTTTTTTTTTTTAAGTTGGTTTCTTTTTTTAAATTATCTTCTAATTAAAAGTCGACTTTTTAAAAAAGCTGACTATTTAAAGTTAATTTCTTTTTAAATTGACTTTATTTTTAAGGTTGACATTTTTAATTTAAAGCTTATTTTTTTAAGTTGACCACGCTTCTTTAAATTTGAGTACTTTTTTTTTTAAAAAACTGACTATTTAAAGTTGAATTCTTTTTGAAATTGACTATTTTTAAGGTTGACTTTTTTATTTAAAGTTGACTTTTTTTAAGTTGACCAAATTTGAGTACTTTTATTTTATTTCATTTTTTTATTTGACTTCTTTTAAAGTTGACTTTTCTTAGTTAAAGTTGACCTTTTATTTAAGGTTGACTTTAAATTAAAAAAAAAAAAAAGTTGACAATTTATTTAAAGTTGACTCCTTGTTTTAAGGTTAACCCTTTTTTTTTATTTAAAAGTTGATTTCTGTTTTAGTTGACTTTATTTAAAATTGACCTTTTATTTAAGGTTGACTTAAAAAAAAAGACAATTTATTTAAAGTTGATTTCTTTTTTTAAGCATTAATTTTTTTAAAATTTGATTTAAAGTTGATTTCTGTTTTAGTTGACTTTATTTAAAGTTGACTTTTTTTAAGTTGACTTCTCTTTTTTGACTCTTTAGATGTTTATCAATCTGTTTTTTTTAAACACCGGTGAACCAGGCATGCGTTTATTCCGCACTGTGATGAAGGATACAGAGCAACCCACTTGCGATTGCTTGGAACGGTGTTTTTCTAAGACAGCGATCAAAATCTCTTATCTGTGTGATCCAGGAGCAACTGCGTAGCATCTCTATGATCTATAACACAAACACAGACACACATAATGTATTTCTGGCTATGTGTGTGTGTGTGCGCGCATTTGTAAACAAGACTGATGAGTTCAGATAGAGTTCAACACAGAATTCAATACAGCAATAGAAATCAACTCCAACACACACACACACACACACACACACACACACACACAGTAATTAAACCTTAATTCCTAATTAAAACATTAATGACCTGAGACAAAGGGATGCTTTCTTGCTCTGCTAATGAATTCACACACACACACACACACTCCAAGACTGACTTTAACACACCCTTGTGGACTTAGAAATGCAGATTTTATGTCTCAAGAGTGTAAACTTGGGGAAAAAACAGAAGTGTGTAGCAGGAGCAGATTCATCAACAGGAACACACACGGACTTGGCAGCGAGAACGATGTAGCTTCAGTGATTTCCTTTGAGATTTACACACTCAATTTCCTTCGCTCCAATGCGCTAATGTAATTTAGCTAGCAGAGTAACGTTAAAGTAGCAAAATCCGATCTGAACACAGATAATCTAAAGAAACAATTCTTCGGTTACCTTTCTGGACCACATTATCTGTGCCATGACGGCACAAAATGAACATCAGAGCTATTTGGGATTTCCTTATTACCGTATTACTCCTATAAACTCCTGACCCCTTTCATTTCCCACAAACCACACGTCTGTTTTTGACCTTCTTAGCTTTCCACTTTTCATATTTGATCATTAGAATTATCTGAAATTGGCTGCTTATGTACTACTGTACGCAGACACAGCTCTATTAGACGTAGAATCAAATATACGAGCAAAATGGATGAATTGTGTCCCATCATGCACCACAGAATGGAAGAGGTGGGGTTTGTAGAACATAAAGAACAAAGTGGACATGCAATAATACTTGAGTCAAAACTGTAACTCTTATGTACATCAAAATAAAAAAAAAACCTATTAGCTAACATTGCTGGTTAAGATAGCAAGCTAATAAAATTTAATGACAATTATGTCCTGTTATAGTCATTAGTCATATTAACACTTTTAAACACTTTTCCATGTTTTAGTGCTAATTAAAGAAAAAAAAAAAAGTAATGATTAAAGGTTCAATGCAATATGAATTAATAAACAACAAGCTTATACAAGGAATTCTTTAATATGGATGGCAAAGCCTCAGGCCCTTGTACCTTTCTCTATTATCAACTATGGCTGTGATTGGAGAGTGATTGCATTTCAGTGTGGCAAGTCTGCAACGCAGTGATGAAAGTGAAATGCAATGAAACGGGGAATTCCATTGACTCCTGACACAAATTCACGGCTACACGGTTCAGAATGCAGTCTTATTTGTCTTATTCATGCTACACTGGCTGCCTGAATCGACTACAAAGTTCTGCTTATGGTGTTTACAGCTCTGAACGGTTCAGCTGTGGTATATCTTACTGATCTCCAGAAGCAGTTTAACCAGCCACAAGCAATTCACTCAGCTGAAGCAGGTTACACGCTCTCTCACACTCTCACACTCGCCTCCATACCTTATGTGATGGCACCTCGGAGCCAAACCATCCCTGTTCATCTGGTTTCCATGTCGAACGGTAAATATTTAGAGATTTCATGTGATTTCAGTCGAACAGACTGATGAGCTCTAATAACTTTCCACTGTTGTTGTGACTGCCGCCATGATCTGCGTCTCAAATCTAAAATTCAAAAGTATATATATATATATATATATATTAATCTAGAATATCCAGAAGACTAAGACGCAAAACCAACCTTTCGGTACATTTGATGGCTACATGAAGTTTTTAAACATTCAAACATTACATGTAATAGGAAAACCAGTTAATGTTGGTACTCAATAGCGCTTAGCATTAATTTCTGTGGCAATGCACAAGTGATGCTCCAAACGACTGCAGGATGTGTATGGCAGCCATCTTGGGTACACATCAAGCAACATTTTTGCTTTATTACCCTTTAAAGTACGGAATAGCTTTCCAGAAAACATTTGGAGCGCTCTGTAGCTCTACATGTGAATTTTAAATCCACATTAAGAACTTGATGAGCCTTTGATAATTCATCTCATATCATGTTAAACATACTGCAATTTCTCACAGATTTATAATGTATGAATTAATTCCATAATTTATTTTCCTCCGACGTATTTTTCTTCATCTTGCTTATTCCTTTTTCTTTCATTTTTCCCCCCCTTCCCTCCCTCCCTCCCTCCCTCCATCTCTTTCTCCTTGAATGCATTTGCTTTGAAAATCTAGTTTTCAAGTCGTGCTCGTTTCAGCAAAAAATTCAAAGCTGGATTTCGAAACGCGTTAAGCGGTTTAAAACTGCCAGAGCGCGAATTTTACTTACACCTTTAGCTAGGACTGAGTCTCTAATTAGGGTTTAACGAAGCATATCAAAAATAAGATAAATGTATTCATAATTAACGTCATTAAGGTTGATATTCGGAAACAAATTAAGACGGTGTGTGTAAACAGTGTGCCAGATTAAAATTCATTATCATAGTTTCTTTGCCCTGCCCTCTGTGTGTGTATGTGTGTGTGTATGTGTGTGTGTCTGTGTGTGTGTGTGTGTCTGTGTGTGTGTGTGTGGAACTGGTGCCATATTCACACCACACATACTCTGTGCCTATTTTTCTCAGTCAGCTCTTGATCGAATTTCACTGACATCGTAGCATCATCAGAATCTTCGACCTCCGACCCTTCGACCCACGTCTACGCTCATAAACAAAATTAAATACTGCGTTCTTCAGGACCTACAAGGCAGCAGAAATGTTTTCTTCTCCCTTCTCCAGATTTGTGTCTTGACACAATCCCGTCTCAGAGATGCTCAGACATTTCCTCTGACATCATGGTTTGGTTTCGCTGTGTCAGCTGGGGGACTTTAAATAGTCCGAACCGTGCCTTTCCAAGTCATGTCCGATTAAAAGAATTTAGCACGTGAGAATTGGATTAAAATTCTAGACCCATCACACAGTGTCTGAATATTTATGCTAATCAGATTTCAGACTTTGGAAAATCTGATAATTCATTGTGGAGGGTTTTTTCTTTAATCCGTCATTTACTACAGTGTTTCAGGAATTGGTAGAGGAGGCGGATACAAGTGCAGGAAAATGTTTATTTACAGTGAGAAAAGTTAAACACACAGACTACGAAACTACGTTTACATGCACATCAAATTCCGTTTAAGGTCTATATTCGGGTTGCAGCGATATTCCGATACGATGTTTATATGCATAGAGACATCGGAATATTCCTGTATACATGGCTGTTGTAAGTGTGCCTGAGCCACCATTCCTAAATACCTAGCCTACAGCTAAGCATCTGTTAGCACCCACAATTCCTTGCAGACTGAGCATGAACATATGTCTCCTTTCAGTGGATTTTCTGAATAAGGTGTTTACGTGCAACAAACTTCCGATTAAAACAGGCATATTCCAGGGATGGGAATCGGAATTTTTGGGAATCAGAACACTGTCTTAACCTGAACCAGGCGATCGGATTGCGGTCTTTACATGACTCAATACTAATTAGAATATTGCCAAATATTCAGATTAATATCGGAATATTGATGTGCATGAAAACGTAGCCATTGACGCTAGACAACAACATGAACATGACAAGCGTACAGGTGACAAAAACCAAAGACCAACAAGGAGTGCTATACAATGTGTGACTTACACACCTGTGCTGATTAGACAACAACGTGCAACTGACATGCAATGGCTTGTGGGTGCTGTAGTCGGTGACATAGTGAGGAAATAACTATTCAAGCACTTTAATTTCTTGTTATTTAATATATATTATTTAATATATCCACTTCAAATTTACACACATATCTTTTGAATTTGTACTTATAAATATGAAAAAAGTATTCAGATACTATATTAAAAATATAGCATATACAACATATATATATATAAACAACACTCAATGTGTTTATATGTGTAAACAACACTCAAATGGAAAAAAGTTACAGAGCCATAACAAAGACCTTAAACATCCCTGGCTGTCAGTACAACTGGCTCGATAATATGCAGGTGGAAAGTTCACGGAACCACAACTAATCATCATTAGGCAGGTACGCTACGCAAGGTTTCACAACATGCTCTCAGACTAATGAGAAGTAACTTAAGAGAGAAGCCAGTGGTCACTTGGAAAGAGTTGCAGGACGACCTGAAAGCAGCAGGAACGACAGATACACAGAAAACAATAGCAATGAAACGCACTGCAGTCATCTCTGCTCATTCGCCTCACGCAAAACTGCTTTGGTAAAACAGAAATACACATTTACAAGCATTTAGACAAATCAGAACTCTTTTGAAACAGTGAGACAAAACAAAAAGTAGAATTCTTTAGCAATCATTCAGCTCATCATGTTTGGAAAAAAGAAGGGTTGAGAATATGATCTCTAGAACACCATACCCAGAGTGAAGCATGGTGGTGGGAGCATCGTGATATGGAGCTGCTTCTCTGCAAACGGTATTGTCATCGAAGGAAACATGACATAAAGAGGAGACTTTAATCTCACCAGCCAAGAAACTGAATCTGGGGAGAAGATGGAGGTTTCAAAAAACAGTGACAAGGACCTCAAACACACAGCCAAAAGACTGGTTTCTAAAAAAACGAAGGTGCTTGCATTAAAAATTAAAAATTTATGAAAGGATGTTGAAGTCCATCAGAGGGACTTTTGTAACCTTGGGGGATTGAAGATGATAAGCCAAGAGAAAAGGGTGAAAATTAAACCTCGATGCTGCAAAAAGCTTATTGCTTCTTACCGTAGACGTCTCGAAGCTGTAATCGCCAACAACAAAGCAGCAACGTTGTTCATTTGTGGTTGCCAAATACTTTTCCTCTATCAATTTTATTATTTAAACATATCTTTATTTTTTACTTATATATAATATATTTTGTTCATATTTATAAGATCTAAATCAAAAGTCATTATATATGTAAATCTGAAGTGGATATATGTACTGATAGTGTAATAAAATAAAAAAAATAATAATAATAATGTACGAATGCTATTTTCCCCCAACATTATTATTTAATAATTTAAAAGTAAAGATATTCGTAAAACACGGATTACTGTCAAGGAACTTTAACCATGATTCCCCCCCCCACCCCCAAAATTCACACACACACACACACACACACACCGTTTATCATGTGCTGTGTGCTCACTAATGTGTAACATTTGCAAACTCATCACTCTGCATTAACAAGACCCCGAAAGTCACCTTGTGAAAAAACCTCACACACACACACACACACACACATGAAAAGAAGTATCATTCATGTTTACAAAAAATAAAGAAGACCAAAAAAAAGGAGAGCGAAAGAGAGATTAAAAAGAGAAGAAGATATGATGGAAGAGAATGATGAGTCAGATAGGCCGTGTGTAAACTGGCCTGTCATCACATTTTTAGATGAAATGCCACACACACACACACACACACCTTCATCTTCTCTCTCTTTTCCTTACCTAAACATGGTGAGAAAATGACGGATGAGTGGAGCAGCGATAAGAGGATCAGATGAATCAGAGTGTAAATCAAAGGTAAATGTCTCTCTCTCTTTTCTCTCTCTTTCTCTTGCTCATTCCTTCTTATATCAATTCCTTAAGCCGTATCGGCGTGCCCACACTCAGTGTTGCCTCTCTCTCTCTCTCTATCTCTCTTTCTTTCTCTGTCTGACCTTCTGAAACATCAAGGCATAAATGACCTGATTTTACCCACAATCCCACTCTATTTCCCCCATAATCCCATACATAACAAAAGGAAGAAGATGAGAAGAAGATGCTGTTCTTCTTGTCTATACAGTCTCTTTTTAACCATCTACCATCTTACCATCAGGTGCAAAACTACCCATAATTCCACCTGGGTTTACCCATGATTCCATCCAGTTGTACCCATAATTCTACATAAAATAAAAGGAAGTCAATGGTGCCAAAATTTGAACAACGGGTCCTTTGTAACTGTTGTGTACTGTTCAACAAATTTTATTCCAAAGTCAACCTGAATCCATTCAGAATTTTACCCATAATTCCATGCAAGTGTACTTACAGTATATTTCCACATAATTTTACCCATAATTTCACCCAATTTTAGTCATAATGTTGATCAATTTTACCAATAATTCCTCCCAATTGTACTCAAAATTCCACCTAATTTTACTCATTATTTCATCCAGTTTTTATCAATACTTTCAACCATTTTTCCCATAATTCCATCAAATTGTGCCCATAATTTCATCCAAATTTACCAATGATTTCACCCATTTTTATCTATAATTTCACCAAAATTCCACTTAATTTTATCCATATTTCTATACAACTGTATCCATAATTCCACACAATTGTACCCATAATTGCTTCCAATTTGGGCCATAAATTTCCTTAATTTTACCCATAACTCCACCCATTTCCCCCCCATTTTAACAGATTTTATACAGAATTTCACCTGGTTTTGTCTATAATTCAGCTTTTAAGCTATATTCTCACTTCTTAACCATCCGGCACATGTGCTGGCCTGGTTTTCCCCATTTCTTCACTTGATATTATCCATAATTCCACTTTATGTTGCCTGTAATTTCCCATAAAGGTTTGCGTATGTGCTTTATGTGACGTTTCACACCACAGTTTAAATGCTGACTGGGTGCACAGCCGCACTGACGCTGCTCCACACACACACACACACACACACCTTTAGTTTTGCATGGGAGCTACAAGGCTAATGGATCTAACAAGGAATGAAAGTCGATCTTATCTAGTGTTACATATTTTAGTGGACCTATATTATCATACAACATTATGGGAAACTGAGGGTGGAATAATACCAAACCGCACCAAGAAAAAAAAAAAAAGACAATAATTTGGCTGTCCAAGATGTCCAGCGCCATACTGTTACACACATGGCCAGGTTTTGTTCATGTGTATAGATCACAGTAAATCCACTCCAGTCATTACACAGAGCAGAGTCATCATGGCCACCCCATTATGACTAACTACGGTGGTGCCGTGACCCGGATCCTTCAAGGGGATTAATGCTAACTGTCCACCAGGAAAGCACTGCATCCTTCAACAGTTCGTGGGGACTAGTTAGAGCTTTCTTTGCCTGCTGGAGAAAGATACAAAAATTGGACAAAATAATCAAGATCGCAAAGCAGCAGATCACTGTACCATGACGCGCTGCTGACAAAATGGATTATGTTTGTTATGTCTTCAGCCAGGCCATTAGAAGAAAGAGTGCAAGAACTGTAAATCCAGAGTCAGCAGTCGCAACACACACACACCTCACTCCTATTTTGACCATAAATCCACTCAATTTTTCCAATAATTACACTTAATTTTATCCATGATTCCTCACAATATTACCTATAATTACACCTAATTTAGCTAGATAATTCAACTTTATTTTACACAGACTTACATGATTTTATCTATAATTCCTATAATTGTCTATACTATAATGTACAATAATTTTAATATAATTATTACTACAATTAGCTATAGATTTACCCACAACTGTGGTTTCTTTCATGTAGAATACAACACAATGTTGCCCATAATTCCACATAATAATGAGAAGCAAATAGTGCCTAAAAAATACTTTATTAATAAGCTATGTTCTCAATTATTAACTGTCCTGCACATGTGCTGGCCTGGTTTTACCCATTTCTTCACTTGATATTACCCATAATTCCACTTCATGTTGCCCAGAATTTCCCAGAGAGGTTTGCGTATGTGCACTAATAAAATTAAATTAGCTACCAAATAGCCTGAGAGGACTGGTTTTGCATTTGGGTAAAATTCAGGATCCATGAATTTATATACTATACAGCCAAAAGTATGTGGACACCTGAACAATCACACCCATATGTGCTTGCTGAACGTCCCATTCCGCTATAATAACCTCCATTCTTCTGTGAAGGCTTTTCTTCTAGGATTTGTGATCATTCAGCTACAAGAGCATTAGTGAGGTCAGGCGCTGATGTTGGGATGTCGAGGAGGTCTGGGGTGCAGTCGGTGTTCCAGTTCATCCCAAAGGTGTTCAGTGGGGTTGAGGTCAGGGCTCTGTGCCGGACACTCGAGTTCTTCCACTCCAACCTTCACACACCATGTCTTCATGGAGCTCGCTTTGAGCACAGGGGCATTGTCAAGCTGGAACAGGTTTGAGCCTCTTAGTTCCAGTGAAGGGAAAATTGTAATGCTACAGCATACAGAGACATTCTATACAATTGTGTGACTTTGTGGCAACAGTTTGGGGAAGGAAGACATATGGGTGTGATGGTCAGGTGTCCACAAACATTTGGCCATATAGTGTATAATCTATAAACAGAAACAAAACAGGGCAGTTATTTATTATCAGTTTTCTACTAATAGTTTAAAGAAAGAACAAAGTGAAGTGAATTTACTCAGCTGCCTCCTGGTGGTCATTATTATTAACTACCAACAATTATCCATAGCTTAATGCCATCACATGGAATCCTCTTTTTAAATCCAGCACGATTTAATATTAAATTTGCTCTGGCTCTTAAGAAGTCTTCAATTATTTTGTTTTACTCGGCCCTGCCAACTGAATCACTATTATTCAGAATTAAAGCTGAATTTACCCTTAATTCCAACTGAGTTTACCTATAATTCAATCCAATCTCAACCATAATTCCACTTGTTTTTGCCCATAATTCATCATATAATAAAGGTAAGGTGATTATATCAGCCATATGGTCCCTTCTTAACCATCTGCCACAATCAGTCGAACCAAAATAGCCCATAATTCTATTTGATTTTTACCCACAATTCAACACACAGTCACACTAAGTTGGAAGACCAGCTCCTTCTATCCATCGCTCACTTCTGTAATCCTGTGTATGACAGCATTTATGGCATTCGTGTGTGTGTGTGTGTGTAAAAGATGAAAGAACTTTAGCTATAAAAGTGTGCATATGATGAGTCATCATTCCATAGAGCGCCGTCCTTCATATTGATGACAATCAATTTCAGTAAAGACACACACACACACACACACACACACACACACACATACACACACAATACTTTCACGTTTTTACAGCTGCATGGTGAAGGATTGGGAATTTTCAACACACACACACACACACACACACACAAATAATTCTTTTGCGGTTTTATAGTCATGGGATTTCACACCACAGTTTAAATGCTGACTGAGTGCACAGCCGCACTGACACTGCTTCACACACAGACACACACACACCATTAGTTTTGCACAGGAGCTACAAGGCTAATGTATCTAACAAGTAACGAAACTCTATCACAACTAGTGTTACACATATTAGCGGAGCTATATTATCATACAGCATTATGGGAAACGGGGTAGAAAGACACCAAACTGCAACAAGGGAAAAAAAGACAATAATCCAGATGTCCAAGATGTCCAGAACATAACGTGGTCAAGTTTTGTTCTTGTGTATAGATTACAATAAATCCACTTGAGTCACTACACAAAGCAGAGTCATCATCGCAATCTCATTATGACTAACGTTGGTGCCGTGACCCGGATCTTTCAAGGGGATTAATGTCAGTTTTCAGCCAGGAAAGCACTGCATCCTTCAACAGGGGACTAGTTAGAGCTTTCTTTGCTATCTTTCTTTTATTTTTTTGCCTGCTGGAGAAAGATACAGAAACTGTCTACACAGAATCACACACATACACACTCCTCAGATGCAGCAGCCGTTAAACTAATAGGCCATTAAACACATTCAGAGAGAGAAGAGAAACAAACCCTCGACAGAAATTATGGAGATGGAAGTTTGGAGTGGTGGTATGTCAGGGTGTGTGTGCAGCCAGGCCTGAAGATGCCCACGTAGTGCACAATTGGCAAAGAATAGAACCTATAAGTGAATTATTTTATGTTCCCCCAATCATAAAGTGTTTTAATGGTCAAAGAAACTAGAGCTGAGACAGCAGATAATTCTAGTTCAATGTGAAGGTCCACCAGTCAGGCCCCCGGCTCTCTTACCACCACGGCCTGGGAACCGACCCCAGCCACTAGGGTTGAACAAGACCGTGCACTCCTAGGGCCGGGTGCAAGCCCGGATAAAACTGTGGAGGGTTGCATCAGGAAGGGCATCCAGTGTAAAAACTGTGCCAGATCAAATATGAGGAACAATGATCTGCCATGGTGACCCCTAACAAGAGCAGCCGAAGAAAAATAATGTGGAGGTCACCAGATCCACCCAAAATGCATGTCTGAATTTGATCTTATGGTGTATGGGATAAACTGCACTTTCCTTGAAATATTGATGGGTCTGACCAAAAGGAGAGATGGAGAAACACCCCTATGTGGGGCAGCCTGAAAAAGTCATCATTCACAAAAGCAACACACAGATCATCACTTTTTAGCTTTACAGTGAAGTTTCGCCAATAAGCTCCAAAAGTATGCCTGCCAGATTCCTACAGTACTGAGGTGATCCAGGTTCCCTACAAAGCCCGCAATTCCTGGAAAGTGGCAACATAGGCTCCAGCAAAGTCAGGAACAAGGCCCTGACCCCAAAACACTGCTTATTCCTTTTGTAATCTGCAAAAGAGCCACCCTCCCAATGAGAGAAGGCAGGACTTCTTCCAAAAGTGTTTACTCTCAGCAAACAATGGGGAAGATGCCAAATTCAAGATGGTATAACACGTAAGACCTACGTATCAAAATGTTCTTCCACAAAACACGGAGTGGCATTCATGACATCATGGGACACCAGGAACAAGTAACATTGCTTCTTTTTCTATGCAGCATTTTTATTAGCCTAAGATGGAACAAGACATTAATCATTATGTCAAGTGTTGCCAAAGATGTATTCTTGTTAAGACACCAGAACCATCTGCAAGGGCATGGCTTGAAAGTATAAAAACATCTGCATCCATGGAATTCTTTGGATTTTTTGGTGTGCTGAAAACAGCAAACAGCGTTCAGGAAATGTGCTAATGGTCACAGATCATTTCAAAATGCTCTCCCAAGCACAAATCAGCCAACTTTATGAGTAAATTAATTGCTGAGTTTCTCAAGTTGCATGGAGTTGATAATACACATCCTACCATCCCATGTACAATATGCTGTGATCACTGGCCTTAACAGCTAGCAAGAGTGGGCTTAATATTCCAATTCAAATGCTCAAATTTACATACAATATTACCATATATGAAGCAACCGGATTTGCACCATTGCACCTCATGTTTGACGGTATTCTGAGACTCCCAGTGGATGTGATGTTCAAACAAGACTCTGTAGTTGTTGACCACAGCAGCTACATAAAGACTTTGATGTCTCATCTTCATGAAGCTGCAAATACAGCACAACAACTTGCTGTTAAAGAACAAAGGAAACAAGCTCATTGACATGACAAAACAGTGAGGATGCTTACCTGAATGCTGGGGATCACATCTTTGTATCTTCAATGGAAAACGTGCAGACAAATGGGAATCAACAGCACAATTCAGTTATTCCAGAATCCACAGACACGTTGTAATTCCAAGCTAAAGGATTAAAATGGTAGTGAGAAAGTGGTGCATCAAATCAGTATCCTGTAGAGCATCAGCTACCTGCTTGTTCAGACCGAGGAAGCTGATGAGTGGCCCAGAAGTCAGTTCCTTAGATACCAGTGATTGTCAGGAAGAAGCAAACAAGCCTTTGGAGGGATTAGATCATTCAAGAAGTCAAAGGTTATTGAGTGAAAATGAATCTACCCAGAGGCAAGAGGAAGAAGGCCAGTCAGGACAGAATATTATTCAGTGTTGGCGAACTCTAATACTATAAATACAGAGCATTTTAGACATCAGACGCATACTTTGAAAACTATCCTGATTATAACTGTACCCAGGGGTTGCAGGGAGTATGCAAATTCAGGGTAGTCAAGAAAGTCAGCCATCTTATTAAGACTATGGCTTAAAAACAGATGATCCTTAAGGGGTTTACAAACTCAAACTCATTGAGCAAGAAATCCCAGTCAGTAATTGCTTTGTTTTGAAGTGTTCCATGATAATGAAGGTTATGAACCTTGTAAATGTCTATATAAACGAGCAGTATGTGCACGGTATGGTAGGCTGGGACTGTGTAAGATGTACAAGTATAATAATAAAGTATAAATCTAGGAGGTTTTAAAGGTCTGATCACCCTTAATGAGAGGTAGCATCAATTGCTGCATGTTCCGACTACAGCCCAGCCAGGTTTTTAGATCCTTCACATACACTCTGTGATCAAAACTACGTGGACACCCGACCATTATGACCAGATGTGCTTGACGATCATGGCTTTCCAAAAACATGGGCATTAATATGGAGACGGTTCAGAGATTTCACTCATGCATGGCATGGAAAAGTAGCAGTGAGAAGCCTGTTACTTAGCTGTAGGTGTTTTCTTACCACGAGAAAACTGATTGTATTTGTTTTTTCTTCTATACGGTGTGTTTTTAGAATGAATGATGACTTATTATATTAGGTTAATATCATAATTCTCTCTGTCACTCTCACACACAATCACATTATCCTTTAAACTATTAAAACAATATAACATTATACCTGTAAAGACAACCATATATTCCTAATAATGTTTGAATTTTTAATATATAATGAATTGATGCATTATAGCTATTTAGACTTGCAGCTGAAGAACGTCTACGTGAAGCCGACTATAACTTCCTGAACTCTGTTTCTTCAATTCTGAGCACTTCTGCAATAAGTTATGGTCACTACACAGTCACATATTTGATATTCCATAATGTTCATGCCTTCTTTATTATTCTAAAATATTAGAAAAATAATTTAAAAAAAGAATTTAAAACCTTTCTGTGAGCAGGAGGGGACAAACTTTCGTTTTGTGGTGTATACAGTACATCCACCATTTTACCCGAAATCTTTAGCAAACATTCAACCTGTTTCTTAGCAAAAATCCACATGAGTTTCTGAATATCTGATGAATTTTGCACATAATTCCCCTCAAATTCACCTCAATGTTACTCAAATTTCCACCTGATCCTACCCATAATGCAACTGCACTCTACCCACTTGATGCTGCACCAACTTCTACTAAACTTTACACACAATTCAGCCCTATTTTAAGCTATGATGCTTGACTGTATTCATAATCAAATAAAAAAAAAACTTTATAACTGTCCGTCGCTCAGTTCTCTCTTTTTCAAAGTATATTGGAAGTAGACTTCTCAGAAACAAAGGGGACTGAAGTACCTTTCCTGAAGTCGTACCCTTCCTGTTGTTTAGTATCGTTAGCTGCATCTTTCACATGGAAACGTGGTTAATATAAACCTTTAAAATGATTTAAAGCGTATAAATGGACAGATTTGATCCTGGAGCCCGAAAATGCAGCTTCTCTCAAATCTGCTGTATTTATTAATTTATTAGGCGCATGCTCCTCTATTAAACAAAGGGTGAATTAAAGTTTCATTAATTTTAAAATAAGCATTGCATATTAATAAGCTACTTAAATACAAAAACCAATGCATGCATAACAATGCCTATTACTATCTTATAACATTATTATAAAATAATACAACAACATGCACATGCATTTATTTGCACTGTCAATTATAAAGGCACTCATCCTTTGGAAATGGTGTGTGTGTGTGTGTGTGTGTGTGTGTGTGTGTGTGGAAAACGGAGCCACCCGGAGAACCCGCGCGCACCACCTCCACCACAGGCTGCACACACCCGTGTGCACGAGGACAATAACAACAACAACAATAATGATAATAGTAGTAATAATAATAATAATAATAATAAGCTCGTGGTAGTGTTTATTTATTGTAAAATCAGTAATACGCATTTTTTTTATTATCCCGTTTCATTCTTATTTTCATGACGCGGGGAAAAGCTGCAGCAGTGCGCGTGCTGAGGAGCCAGTTTCGCGCGACACTCGACCGTTGTTGCGTGTGCACGTGAATGAAATCGTAGCGCACGAGACGCGCGGTTGATCGTCAAAGCAATGATACTTGAATGCATGACGACTTAGATAACACACACACACACAGACACACACACACACACACGCGCTTGTGCTTGTAGTCAATGCACAGACAAACGCGCGTGCTCACACACTCACCTGCGTTCCTCAGTTTTCGGTTCCTGAGCACGGACACGATGACCAGCGTGTTTCCCAACACGTCCCCCACGCTCGTGAAGATCAACACGCTCGCGAGCACAGCCGCTTGCCATGTCGGTCCCGGTCGCGCGCCGCTGCCGCCGCCGCCGCCGCCGCCGCCTCCAGCCAACACCTCAGCGCCCCACGCGCGACCCTGCGCCGCTTCTGTCCGGTTCCTAATGAACGCAACATCCTCGGGCATGTCGGAAAACTCCGTTCATTCAGACGCGCGCTCTCTCCGCCATGCCTCCACACACGCGCACACACGCACACGCGCACGCACACACACACACACACCTCTCAAAGAAACCAACCCGAATCCGTTACATTCCGTCAAGTTTCGAGCACGTGCGCTTCTCCTCAGTCTCGCGTGCTCGAGCAGCGCTCTGGTCCACCGAAGTTTGCTGAAAAGTCACTTGCTCGCGCGCTCGCGCTGCTCCCACGGCCCGCTTGCCGAGTGTCTCGCGCGCTCGTCCAGATCCCATCCACAGACAGGCGGGTGTCGAGTCGAGTCGAGTCGCGCGCGCGTGGATATGCCGGCGCTCCGCCCCCTTTCGTCGCTTCTCGTTTGCATACAGAGCTGTGCTTCTGTTACATATGGAGGGAGGAGAGGTGCGCGCGCGCCCGTGCGTGTGTGTGTGTGTGTGTGTGTGTTGCGATTAATATCGACCTGCATAAGCTACAGCTCTCCTGTGACACATTCTCTCTCACACACACACACACACGGGGAGAAAGCAGTCCACGCGCTATTAAACACTCCGTGCGCTCTGTCTCTCTCAAATCATTACAACTTTAATAACGGAAACTCAAAAAGACACGAGCTCGTGCGGTGTGTTATATGAACGGGGCTCGAGCTCAGAACTCAATTACAGTTTAACTTAAATGGAACAAAGTGTGTGTGTGTGTGTGTGTGTGTGTGTGCGCGCGCGTGCGTGTGAGTGTGCGTGTGTGTGTGTGTGTGTGCACGCGTGCGTGTGAGTGTGCGTGTGTGTGTGTGTGTGTGTGTGCACGCGCTCAATGTTTGATGCTGCCTTCTTTGTATGAAGAGAACACTGCGTCCCACAAATAAATGTGTAAACAAATAAATAAATTACACAATGAGCATAAAATCTGAAGAAAAAAAAAAAGAAGTAAAGCATAAATATAAAATGAGATATCCAGACTGGATTAGTTCCACATGAGGAGGTGAGGTAATGTAAGTTTTAAAGGAGTGTCTCTGTGATTTTAATCCTGTCTGAATCCTTCATGTCAGTAATTTTTCACAGACTGTGTGCTCTTGTGTCTGGAAAGATGACTTGGGTGATAGATTTACTGTAAAGCTTCCATCATATCTGGGGTGAAAGAGTGCACTGAGGATGGACAGAAAGCACACTCTGACATGTTGATGCGTAAACAATGACATTTCTTTGGGACGTTAAAAAAACCTGAACCTTTGACAGAACATACGCTGATGCGTCTCATCTGGTCTGGTCTGGTCTGGATGAAGCTTCAGGTGGTGCTGAGGAAGATGGAGAACAAGGTGAGGTTTCTAGTGCGTGGATTTTGCGTAACTTTGTATTTATCGAGGCTAGCGTGTAGTGTAACTGTTTTCACGAGGTCCACTTTACTTTGAGACGATGCTAGAGAAGCCAGCTAGATCGGCAGACGCACAAGAAGACGCTGTCATGAAGATACCCCGAGAGTGGGATTTGTTTGGAAGCAATACAGACACAGTAAAGAGAGAATAATGTTATATGTTGCTCTTCATCTCGGCGAGCCAGCACGCGCCCCATGATGCCTCTTCTGACGAACACTCACAGCTTGAGCGAAACCGACCCACTCAGATCCAGGTGTTTGATTCCCTTGAGAACTATCACACTGGCACACGCTTAACAACGACGACATGATGTTGGATGGTGTGTGTATGTGGGCGGCCTCCGGTGTGTGATGGGATGTCTCGGTGGTTTGTGTGTTCCAGCGCATGGGTTCGTTAGCAGAGTGCGTTATATAAGTGCATGTCTGGATTCTGTGGCAGCGAGAGGCTTCTCGCTCTTTCTCTCTGTCTGTTCTTTGATGTCAGATTGTCAGAAACCCCCAGAGATGTGCAGAGAGAAAGAGAGAAAGAGAGAGAGAGAGGGAGAGAGGGAGAGAGACAGCCAGAGAGAGAGAATGGAGGAGAAAAAGAGAGAAAGGGCATAGACACTTTTGTATTTTGCAGTTTTATATTTGTGCATCTTTTGGTCTTAAACGTTGAAATTGGTCTTCGCTAATAGAACAAAGAACACCCGTGGCTGTATGTGAAAAGCAAATTCATTCATTCATCTTCAGTAATCATGTTATCCTGGTCAGGGTCACGGTGGTTCTGGGGTCTATCCTGGGAACACTGGGTGTGAGGTGGGAATACACCCTGCATTGAACACATTCACAAACTTGTTCACACCTTGGGGAAATTTTTGAGAAGCCAATCCCCCTACTAGTATGGTTTTGGGAGGTTGGAGGAAGCCAGAGAACCCAGAGGAAACCCACATGGACACGAGGAGAACGTGTGAAACTCCACACAGACATTAACCTTGAGCTCAGGACCCTGGAGATGTGAGGCAACAATGCTACCCTGCTCCAGCACGGACTGACTATAAGGCTAAAGATTGCAAACAAGCAAGCGTCTTTGGCTTTGCCAAACGGCCAATGAACTCATTTCCTTCTTGTCCTCTTCACTTACTTGAAATTGTGCAGATAGTGGTGGCAGACAAGGGCACCTACAGATACCATGCTGCCTTAAAATGACCAGTTTGTTCCGGAGAGAAGGAGGTGATGAGCTAGTTCCTCCCAGGCCTGTGTACCAGAGACTGGCTACGTAATAGCGGCAGGTGGTGCAGTGTGTTTTTACAAGGCTTCCAGCATTGGCATTTGAGCCAGCCAAGCGCTATGTGGAAGTGACAGCCAGCTGGCAGGTCAAGGACCAGCTGTTTGTGTGCTCTGGGGAACACCGCTGTCTAAAGACAGGTTAGCAATTTGGAGAAAGGAAGTGATCGTGCAAGCGTACATGAATGCAAGAGACACCATGCATGAAATGCCATTTGACATGCACTATGGCCTCGTCTTGGGCGACTCTTGTTGACATTTGTGAAGCGGCTACCTTCTCCAGGTTTTACCGACTGAATGTTGAGCTTCTGAGGTGAGTTCGAATGACCCCTCACTGCCAATAAAATACTGTAATAATGCTGCATTCGACTTACCTCAGAAGTGGGAAGTTAGAGCTCGTAATGATGTCATTTTCGAATTTCCGTGCATTTGAGGTACAAAGTGGGAAAAAACCCACGGATGACTCCATGTTCGTCTTTTGTTAGCAACAAGCTAGCCAGCTAATTGTGATTAGTCCTCCTCAAACAGAGATCTGTATAGTCAGAATATACTTGTAAGTACACTATAACTCATTTAAAGGTAAGACGTGCTGCTTTGTTTACTTTTTTGTATGCTGTGCGCAGCCATGTTGATTTGATGTCACTTGCTGAACTCGTTGGAACTCATAATTGAGAACACTGAGTTCCCAAGTAGGAATTGATGGGTGTTTTCTTTGGCTTTCCCTGGTCAGAGGTCAGGAATTACAAGTTATGACCTCTAAGTGAATGCAGCATGAGACTGAGTGATTCTTATCCTCAATAGAGTACAGAATCAGCATTCATCCTGAGTACACAGCAGTATCAGAATACCGAGTGATTGCAATGCTAGAATAAAGATCAGTATCAGCACGAGAGTGAATCTCTTCCTCATTAGTAAGTAGTATTAACACTTTGAGTCATTGTCAGTCTCAATAAAATATGGTATTTGCACATTTTATGAGTTCTGTCTGTTACTGTATGGCGAGCTGTGCCATTAGGATGTGCTACGAAACCTCGCAAACCCTCATAACGTGCAGTCTCCACTAGTATGGAAGGAGCCTTTTATATGCTGCACATGTGAGGTCATGGCCATGAGATGATGATGACGATGATAATAAACGCAATAACGCATAATTATAACGCATTAAACCCATTAAACTGCCTGGACTTATCAGTGGATCTTGACTTAACATTCCTCACTCTTGTAATGACTTATTTTTCACCATGCTTAGTGAATCATTTGAATTAAAATGAATATTGGAATAATAAGCGGAACGTTTAAACACATATGAATCTTTTCAACAATTTCAATCTGTTGGCTGTTTTCTGCCAAGTAGCCTCTCAGGCTTTATGAATGGCTGAAGTGTTTCAGTCCATTCGGTTTTATGAGCTAATAATTCCTGCTTAGCAGGGGAGAAATAAATTCCACTCTTTCCTTGGCTGATACATTGCTATATCTGTAATTGTTTGTGAGGGCCGATTGGCAAATTGTGTGCTCTGAAATTAGCAAAAACAGATTGCACAAGGATTTTGTTCGTGAAAATCCTGGGTCTGGGAAAAAAAAAAAAACTGTTCCGATAGGTTAAGCAAAGTTATTAAAAATAAGACCCAGTTTTATTATCTTGCTTCGTGAAGTACAGCAGTGGAGGATGGAGAGGTAAAATAAGTAGTCTTCTTTCTTTTTGTCACGATACACAGAAGTGTATACAATATATTATTATTAATGCCACTTCCTGTATCTGTTAGTGGGTGTGGCCTAAACCAGAAGCTAAGTAGCTTTCTTTCTTTCTTTCCAAAATATTTGTATTTGGTTACATCCCCACTGTATATTAACTGTTTTCACAACTTTAAACACTATTCAAATTTGTAAGTTGTGTATTGTACGATCCTGATGCACAACTACAATTAAGCAATATTGCACAAGCAAAAGTCCGGTTATACTGATATTTAGTACAAATGCACGAATGCGAGTGCGATATTGCTTTAAAACAATAGTTTCCTAATTAAGAAATTAATATCGAGTTACCGACATTTCGGACACAATGTGGCCAAATGTTTTGTGTATTTTTGCTCCCGAAGAAGCTACACTTACTTTATAGCCCATCAGTTAGCTAGCTAGCTAGCTAGCTCACGTTGATTTGTGCATTCTCGTTAAAGGTGTTTTCAGTGAACTTTTCTTCCTTTCTTCCTTTTTATCGTCATCTAAAAAGCTTTCAAATTTTATGTCAGGAAATTATATTCATGATGTGGAATTTTACGTGGCGAACACAGATGATTGATACACACAATGAAATGTTTTAGTGTGGTTATAGTAACTGTAAGCACTCTTAAGCACTCTGCTCAACCAATCAGATTAGTGGACCAGAAGTAACTGTCGTATAAAGATATTTTTCAACCTTTATAACTACAGGGACTGTTAAACATAACTGGACCCGATATAAACCCTTGAGGAACTCAGTTTATAATATGCATGAATTCTACTCTCTACTTTGACATGTTCTTAGAAAATTTTTTTTGCTGGTTATTAAATATTATATAAAGCATATGGGTTATATTTAATACAAATCCAAGGTTCGTATTTGATCAAGACCAGAAGGCATTTATATTTTTCATCAACAAGACCCTAGCCAGGGCTCATACCTCAGCTTGTTTGTGTTCAGATCATTTTCTTTTGTTTTCCCTATGCCTCTTACTGCTTAAAGTATTTAGATGTTATTGGAATGCGTCGATCTTTTGCGTCAATCTTCACAGACACGTTCTTTTTTTGTGATAAGGCACCAAATCAGCGCTTTCTATTCCGAAACCTGAAGAATAGCTTTAGATACTGTTTCGAAATGTAAAATCTAATATTGGTGCACATGCCGTACATAAGCCTAAGTCAAGAAACATACTTAGCAGATAGGAGCTCGAACCTGCTGATCCACTCATACATGAGCCAATCGATATTCACATTTCTATTTTGTCCGTCTGGCAGAGGATTTTATCCAGAGAGACCATTAAACTTGCAAATGGCTTGAAGGCACATTGAAATTAAACCTGTAGAAGGAATGGCGACAATGCAGGAGGAAACTCATTCCTTTAGTGAGGACACTGAAGTTAGTCAGTCCAATGTGTCATTTTTACAGAAAGACAAAACATTTGGCATTTTAAATAAGGCACATTTCATATTAGCTTCATATTAGCATGTTTTTTTTTTGAAGTACACACACCACACAGTGAATCTTACTATAACAACAAGAGCAATATGAGTAAGAAAAAGAGGGAAGATAAGAATGTAAAGGAATCGCATTCTCTGTCATTTTCTGTTTCTTCTTTTGCTCCTTCTTAATCACATCGTACAACAACAAGGTTTACGGCGGTATAAATATGTACTGCTCTTACAACTTTAAAGACTACCGGAGCTTGGGAAGTATGATGCGCAAACATGAATCGAATCTGATTATCGATTGCTGCCTGCAGTCTCTCACTTAAGCGTTATTGATTTCACTTACGAATTCTCTACACGTCAAAATTTCCAGCTCGGTGCGCGCTGCCTTCGTGTTGTTTTGTTTTCAGTTCATGTCGTGTTTCGGTTTTAGTCCAGTCATCTGTTCCTGCCCTGTCATTGGTGTGTTACCTGATTGTGTTCACCTGTTCCGTGTTAGTCCTTGATTAATTTGTCTATTTACTATATATGTATCCTGTCCTGAGGTAGTAGCTGGGGTAATAGCTATCTATGGGTTAATGCATGCTATGAAGTACAATTATGATTGGTGGATACACTCTAATAAAACACACTCTGAGCATCTGCACTTGCGTCTTGCACCTCATCCATCCACATAACAGTTTCATTAAAAGTAATAGACATGATATAAAGCCCCAAGGAGCTCTGTTGACAATATGCATCTTTAGAGCCTGTTTAAAATTGAGAATTAGATATCATACAGCACTGATGTTTTCGATTATGACCCAGTCTCTGACAGTCTCAGCACTGCCTTTAATAAGCTAAATGGAGTCAGGGTCAGTTGAGTGTAAATGCTGAGTGTATTCATTAGTGCATCTCCTAAAAGTGTGATCCAAATCCACTGCTGGGTTCAAAACACAGAAAGCAGAAGCGAAACCACAATCCACATCCAAACACACAGCATGGATTAAGATATTACAGCTAAACTTTGCTGGAAGAAAACAAATACATTACTAGTAGCAATTTTATTAGCAGTATTTTATTATTCTGCTATTTCAAGCATTTATTAGTTCTTATTCTAGGAGCATCTACTGACAATTCTTTATTTGTTTTATAATAATGTTGTAATAAGAACTATTATATAAAGTTGCTTATAGTCAAGATAGTTTCACTTCATAATAATATATATATTTTTATCTGTGCCTCATATACCTTAAATTATTCGGATGCTTTTGGCTTGATTTTAATAAACACTGATGGGCCAAACACAACCCCCTGAGGGTTTCTATGTGAATAATATCCAAGAATTGGGTCTGCGTTTGAAATAAATCGGACTCCTCTCAGCAAGACAGCAAAAGGCAATGCAGCATCTGATCTAATCCAGTTAAAATCCAGTCTAAAGCAGAACCTATTCAATAGTAATAAGCTATATCAACTGTAACAAACAGCATGGCGAAAATCAATAAAGGGGACAATATGAGGCTGACTCTCATCAGGAGAAAATTGTCACATCCAGTGATGTATGTTTAATGGCAAGGTGGCCGTCTGGTCTATTGACCAGGCTCGTTTCAAGAAAAGTATTATGTCGATGGAACACAACCTTCAAACAAGGACTAAAAACAATGGATATAATAGAAATACGGGCTACGTCACTGTAGAAGCCAAAACAAATTCTACTTTTTAATGCATTTTATTTACCTGCTGTATTCCTCAATCAAAGGAAATCTGGTTTATCTGACAAATCCTTATGTGTGCTATTGCATTTCTTAAAATATTTTTAAAAAATGAATATTTTATTGTGCAAACGTCTGCGTTCTTAGTACTGCTCCTGTGTTTCCGCTTCTTTTACTACGCCCACGATGGCTGTATACTGCAGTCAGTATCTTTAAGAGCTCTTGAACCTTCAGCAGCTAGGTCAGAATACTTACAATAAATAATATTAAGTGAAAATATCTTGAATGTAGTCACATTTATTTAGTTTTACTTATTATAAGATTACGATTAACCAAATATAAGATTAGTAACCTTATTTCTGGACATTTTGTTTGGTAATTTTAAGCATTTAATAAGAGAATAAGTTAATTTAAAGCATGAAATGAAGTAAAAATAAGTCTAGAAATACTAGATAAATTCAAGATATTTTCATTTTCTAAGATGTCACGCTAAATTTATTGACGCTAAATTTTTTTTCAATGTAATAAGTTGAGGAAAGGCTTCAAACTGTATGCTTTATCATACAGTCACAACTACGCAGGTAAGATAATGCTTATTTTATATCTAAATTGTATAAATATCTTATAGAAATATAGGAATTATAGTTAGAAAACACTGAAGGGTAAGTTACTGTCTCACTGTAGGGAATCGTGAGAAACGTGGAAATGTGACATAGCACTGAAAAGGAATAGTGTAGAGTAGTGTAAACTACGAAAACTGGGTGAAAATTAAAATAGCAAAGTCGCAAACTCACACAAGTGTGTACAGATTTAAGGACGTAATCACAGAGCAGGACTTCATATAAACCTGACGCACCTTTTGTCTATAAAACAACTCTATAAAGACTTCAGCGCTGTATTGATCTTCTGCACGCTGAATAAATGAAGATCTGAAATCTCTGTCAGATCTATAAAATCTTCATTACTATACGTGTGTGTGTTGAAAAGGTCAAACGTCATTAACCTCATCACACACGGCATGCTCCAGTGGAATTCTGGGATGGAAACTGAGATTCAGTCCATCACATGGATTAGAGATGAACAACATTCTTCTAGAGAAATATCAAATGAAGTTATTTTCAAAATTATGTAACAATGAGGTTTATGGAGGGTCATGTGACCAGTTATGCCATGCCAATACTTTTGTCTAATGAAATGTTATAGATTGTGAAGATCCACGGATTTGGAGATTTGCATTCTCCATTCTATTTCTGTTTCCAAACAGATTCAATCTTTCCTCCCTAATACACACCCCAAACGGTGTATTCTTATCTAACAGTAGAGATGATAACACTTACTTACCCGTAGTTTATAAAAGGTCACGATAAATAGCCTTGTGATGTAATACCCTTCGTATTCAACATGGCTTCACAAAGAATGAACCAAACCAACAGGAGATTCATTTAAAAATATATGGAAGGAGTCTCCAGTGTCAGTGTCAGTGCCAGTGCGTTCTAACAGTCAGTCGTGGGAAAGTCTTTAAGATGGAGGGAATTGCATTTTGCTGTTTCAAAAGAAAGTCAAGGAACAACTGTTTATAGCTGTTATAACCTTCATGCATTTTTATCCATTTATAGTTACATTTGATTTTGTAGAATGACCATGAAACAAGTTAGTTCCTGTTAACTCTTATCTCTCTGTCGACAAACAATCATTCATAATTAATAAGACAAAAAAACAAAAACAAAGCAGCTTGCCATGTCACCTAGAAACCCTAAAACGTAAACTCCTCTGTCTTGAAGACTTTCCTGTGGTGGAAAACCTACCCACCATGACAAAAATCACTGAAACTGGAGACTCCTTCTGTAATCTCCTTAGAGAAAACGTCACCATGTCAATGCTTCTAGGTTTTTTCTTCATTTAAAAAAAAATATATATACATCTATATTAAAAATCTGTTTATTATTAGGTTTTAGATTATGTGGAGTGTCTACCAGACAAGTCGTTACTATAGAAACGATAACGTTAGAATTAGTGCATTGATTTGAATTAGAGCTCCACTACAGTCAGAGCTGCTGTTCTAGAAAATTAATCAACACCTTCGGACTCGAGACTTCAACATCTCTGTGCTGTAGATATTTGTATAGTTAACTGCTTTTTTTTTGCATCATTAATAAATGAGAAAATCCTTCAAATGGTTAACAAACTTTCTTTAGTTTTGTTGCTGGGATTGAGTCGAGAGTCAGTTCAGGTGAAAATATGGAGTTAAAATTCACGACGAATGATGCAGGATATCGAACCAACAGCTGCCATTCCTCCAGAATCCCAATAACGCTGGAGGCCATAGTGAATCCACGAACGTGGAGCGTCGAGGTGATGCATTTTAAGACAGAAGAGAGATTAACGCTGATCTTATTCTGGAGACGCAAACACGCACACGCTGAAAACCTTCTGAGATTAGGAAGGAACGATAGAATAAATTAATAAATGGTAAAATAACAGTACAGCTCAATGTCGTGGTTTTCAGTGCACACTGGTACCGCCTACTACTTCCTGTTTTACTGTGACTCTGTAAGGACTAAACTGATGGCGTGCTGTGAAAAAATGAAAAAAAAAAATCAAACAAAAAACACAGGGAAAAAGTATGTTTATTTCTGTTATACCACAGTGTCACGCCAACACTGGAATCGGTGTCCAACTACAACTCCCAAGAGACATTGCGGCTTACAAACATGACCGCCAAGGACTCCAACTCCCGATACGCACGCTTAAGCTCACCGCATTACTGCTCAAGCACACCTGGACTCAATCTCTCTCACACATATATATATACACACACACACACACACACACAGTCACTGCATCACTCAGTGTAGCCTCGTCTCCTGACATACCAAGCCTCTTTGTGATGTAAACAGTTTTTTTTTTAAATCATATAGAAACAAATCATGTTTTTGTGCTATATCTGTACGTATTGAAACATTAACATGGCTGCAGAAATGCTGTTTAGACAGACGTTAGGAAAAAATGAAGATTTTTCTTGATTTAATTAAAAAGCAGACCAGCTCACTGCAGATGAATGAATAAACATTGAATAAATTGTAAATCTATTATTTTGCAGTATTTTTTTTTTGCTAATCTCTTTCCTAATATATCTAATATCTGAAAGTTATTCAGAACATACAGAATTATTTCTGTAGGCTAGCTCTAACTACACACCATAATGTTAATATCTATTCCAGAAAGACCTATTCTCTCTCTCTCTCTCTCTCTCTCATATATATATATATATATATATAATTATGTCTCAGGTCATTTCCTGTGTTGTACCTTCTATAGATGTTTCTTTATTATCCGTGGTTTCTGTACAACTGTTTTTTTTTGATCAACCCAGGGACCAAATCTGAACACCTAAGCCTCCTAACCCTGTTATTTACCATAATAACAACTCATTTTATATATATATATATATATACATATGTGTGTGTGTGTGTGTGTAAAACTATGGGGTTTTCCCTCCAGCACTTTTATGTGAATATTTAAAATGCAAAAATAAATAAATAAAAAATTTAAAAAAGTTCAAAAGCCTGAAATGTTCATTAAAAAAAAAAAAAAAAAAAAAAAAAAAAAAAAAAAAAAAAAAAAAAAAAAAAAAAAAAAAAAAAAAAAAAAAAAAAAAAAAAAAAAAAAAAAAAAAAAAAAAAAAAAAAAAAAAAAAAAAAAAAGATGGAAAAAGCTAAGGTGGAAACGTTTGCTAAAAGTATATGAGTGTAAAAGACTGATGAAGTTTTTTTCCTCATATTTTTCATACACTATTTACATAAACGAAGAATTTCTTAAAAATGAATGAACACAACACCAGACACAAATAAATGAATGTTTGGTGTTGAGAAACGAGAAAAAACATTAAGCTGCTGTTTAGTCTCGTTTCTTTATGAGGAAAAAAACGTACACTTTGGTTATTGTAGCTTTTTCAGCCTAATCACTTTTACGCCATCTTGAAAATTTTTTTTGTACAATTGAAACACGAATTCTTTCAAAAGTTCATTTTCGGAAATTTGTTTCAAAAATGGAATCGCAGTTTTGTTCTAACCTCATACTGATATATCATCACCTCTTTCACTGGAAAGTAAGCTGTTATCTTTACTGTAATGCTAGTTCATAATTTAGCTACCTTATCTATTATTACCTTCTATGACGCCATAGTATGTCCACACACACACACACACACACACATCAAAAAACTGTCAGACGTATTAAATTTCTCAAGATTATTTTTAATTTCTGCATTGATTAAAAAACAAACTGAGAAGTTAAAAAAATGCAAGTTTATACACTTTTTTTTTTTTTTTTAAAGATTAGAGTTCTTTTAATACTGACAAGATGAACAGCATGTAGAGAGGAATGATTAAAAAAAACACACACTTCCTCTGCAGACAGGAAGTCCAGAATATTTCCCTTTTTATATAAAATGAAGCTGATGATTCTACAGAGACACGATTCTAAACAAAAAATGCTGTGAATGATCGGCATTTCCACATACTCAGATATGTGTGTGTGCGCGTGTGTGTGTGTGTGTGCGTGTGAGTGTGTGAGAGAGATCTTCATTCTTATCCAGCTCTCAATTCAATTTCATATCTACAAAAAAAAAAAAAATTCAGTATTCGAAGAACCGAACATAAGCTATATACACTGTACAACATCTCTCGCAGGAAAAGTGTGTTATGATCCAGACATCTTTCTCAGGTGTGTAAGTCGAGAATTGTGCTGATTTTGTGACATTTTTGTCCTGTTTCACCTTTAAACACACACGAAGAATGAAATGAACAAGTGGAAAGGATTAATTATTTGTCTCAGGTGTATTCGGAGACTAAAATGTGAAAAAACAAAACAAAACAAAAAAAACAGGACGTTTATTTATTAATTGCTGATTTTAGAGTCACGATTTTTTTTCCTTTTCTTCCAAACACACCTGAGGAAAAAAAAAATTAAATAAATAAAATAATTTCCCATCTTATATGTTGGAAAGTGTCATGCTTAATGCCATCCAGAAAAGTCTGATTTGGGTTTTATGTCCTAAAAAACATACCTGAGCACAGATTTACAGGTGTAGTGTGTTACCTGTCTCAGGTGTGTGAGGTGAGGTGAAGGAAAAGGATTGAAATGTCAGGAAAATGTCTGATTTTGATTTGATCATACCGAAGAAAAGAAAATGAAATGGGGAAAAAACAGAAATTTCCAAAGACTGGTAATGAATATTCTACTGATTTACATTTTAGAAAAAGGAAATTAAAAAGAAAGGATGAATGTGCCCAAAAAAAAATAAAAAAAAATCTTGGAAAACATTCCCATATTTTCATTAAATTTCTTTGTTTTTTTATGTCCTGTCTCACCTGAAACAGGAAATTAACTTTATACAACTTTTAATCTTCAACTTTTTTTTAAAATTGTGAAGCCAAAATGTTATTTAAAAAAAATCACCAGACAGGAAAAAGTTCTTTTCTTTTCAGGTGTGTTTGAAAAGGAAGAATGAAAGTCCCCAAATATCCTAATAAAAACAAACAAACAAACAAACAAAAATCATAACTGACATAACTGATCAGAATTGTCCTTTTTTATTTCCTGTCTCACCTTTAACCAGGTAAATAAACTTATATAATACTTAAATTGTTGATTTGAATTCAAAATGGGAGAAAAATTATTCCCAAAAAAATTCGCCAAACTACAAAAATTCCTAAATTTCGAGTTGTCCTCGTTAATTTCCACTAACACACCTGAGTCATGTACACCTGTTCATTTATTTTGCTCAGGTGTGATTTGGAGTTAAAACAGAACAAAAAAAATATTCCCAAAAAATCGTTCTTCTGTTCTTTTTTCTTTTTCTTTTTTCGGTTTGGTGACTTGGCAGCTCTCAGGTGTGTTTTCACGCTAAAAATGGGACAAAAACAGAACAAATTCTTGCCCAAAAAAAAAAAAATCACCAAAATTTGAAATTTCTATTTTTATTTATTTATTTAACTTTTTCATCTTTTCTCCCCTTCTCATTCTTCTCTTTTGGTTTGGCCACTCAGCAGCTCTCAGGTGTGTTTGATGATGTCATCACTTAACGTTGGTGTTTCTGGACGTTAGCATGTCCTCGCTAATTTGTCTGCTGTCTTACCTGAGTCAGGTAACTAATACATCCGAGACACATTTCTTTGCTCAGGTGTGTAGTGGAGATAAAGGAGAAAAAATATATATATAAAAAAAAAAATCCCACCAAATTTTTAAAATTTTGTCATTTTTCTTCACTTTTTCAAGTTTATTCTCTCATTCTTCTCTTCTCTTTCCCTCAGGTGTGGTTTGAAGACAAAAAATGGTTTTTGGGACAAAAATTGTAAAAAGAAAACAAACAAAAAAACACCAAAAAAACCCCAAACAAACCAAAAAACCCACAAGATAAGAAACATTCCTAAATTTCAGGTGTGTTTGATGATGTCATCACTCAACGTTGGTGTTTCTGGACGTTAGCATGTCGCTAATTTGTCTGCTATCTCACCTGAGACGATAACTAACACACCCGAGACACACTTCTTTGCTCAGTTGTGTTTTGGAGATGAAACAGAACAAAAAAATATCCCAAATTTGAATTTTCTATACAATTTTTTCCCCACACGCTTTCCCTCATTCTTCTCTTTTTTGGTTTGATGACTTGGCAGTTTTCTCTCTCTCTCTCTCTCTCTCTCTCTCTCTTTCACTTACTTTCTCTGAAACTTGCTTTCATGTCTCCCTTTTCTTCTCTATCCTTTTTTTTTCTCTATTTCACAAAATCAAAAAAAAAACCCACTCCTTATTACTTCCATCAATTGTGAGTTTTTTTTACGTTCATCTTTCTTTCCATCTCTCCATTCTGTTTTTCCATTTTCGAGGGTTTTTTTTTCCTCCAATCAGTCTTTTCATTTTCAGGTCTCACACCACGCATCGTACTTACTATATACATGGCCTGCTATACTGAGTAAGACTTTTTTGCTTTGTGTGTGTACACACACACACACACACACACACACACACACACACACACGGATGCTAAACAATATGGCTTTCCGATATACAAATGAAAGGAGCAATAGACAGTCTTAATATCTTACAGAAACTTACAAGTGAGTTGCGCTCCCGCTCTTTCTCTGTCTGTCTGTCTGTCTGTCTGTCTGTCTGTCTGTCTGTCTGTCTGTCTGTCTGTCTGTCTGTCTGTCTGTCTCTCTCTCTCTCTCTCTCTCTCTCTCTCTCACACACACACACACACACACAGCACCCCAGTGATGTTGGACAGCTTGAAAAATAGTGCTATTTTTGGGGCAGACGTTAAACAGAGCAACGTTTCACCCTGCAGTGAAAAGAGACAGAAGGCGAGAGTAAGACAGAGAGATGGATAGAGAGTGAGACAGAAAGAGAGATAAAATCATATCTATTATTTCATTGTACACTGAACTCTGGCATCTTAGTGCAAAATAAAATAAAAAAAAAACCACACAAAGCAATAAAGAATCGAGACATCCGATTTAAAAATGTTTGATGAGTTGTGCTGTTTGGCTGTACAAAATTCCACTAACACACACACACACACACACACACACACACAATGGGAGCAGGAGATTTGTCACACACATCTCTGTTCATCCACGTCACAAGTCACATGATTCCCTAACGTGTGAATGACTTCCTGTTTGGGAGCTTCAGTCTGTGAGTGTGTGTGTGTATATGTGTGTGTCTGTGTGTGAGACTTGAGTGTGTTAGTTAGTGTGTGTGTGTGTGGGAGGCGAAATCACACTTCAGTCTGTTGTGTGTATGGCTGCGTCTGTGCTTCCTCCAAGCTGTCCAAACTTCCTCCAGTTTCAGAATCCTCGAACCCAAAGGGGGCGGAGACATCAGACACAGAGGACGTTTTGATTGACAGCCGCTCGTCCCCGCTTGCAAATACACTCAGCTCCGCCCCCTCGGATCCAAGCGGTAGCTGATGAGGAGGAAGATACTGGCTCGGGTGGAAATGTGGGCGGGCTCTGGTCAGCGTACTTGCCGTGGAAACGGGTTGACTGACAGGCGCAATGTCTGGCAGGTAATCTTCTCCAGGAAGGGGCGGCGGCAGTCGGTCACGTGACACAAACTCCTCCTCCTGAGGGGGCGGGTATTCGCTGTCGACATCAAAGCCACCTAAATAGTAGTCTGACTCCAAAGCCACGCCCACATCTCCCTGCGTCGCTTCCTCGATGTCAGAGAGCCTCGTCGTCGGCAGCCAATCAGAAGTGTCCCAGTGGTACGCTGCGGAGACAGAACAGCCAATCAGATCAGCCAAACAAAATGTTCCATTTGCAAACGTTAGGATTCGGCATGCGACGTTTCACAGCGTGCAACAGCAGGGGGCGGGGCATGCCTGTGGAACAGCCATGAGGTCATGAGGTCAAAGGGTCACATTCTGCAATCGGAACAGCAATCGAAAACAAACACATGCAGCAATGTGTGAACGAACAGAAGCGCAGTGACACACACACACATTGTGTGTATACACACACACACACAAACACACACGGTACACATCCTAATCCTGACCATCTGAGAACATCCACAACAAACTCACAAACGAGAGGAGAGAGGCAGATAGACAAGTAGCAGAAGTGCAGCAGAGTGTTTGTTTAAAATAGTCAACCACAAGCAACTTGACATTTCCCAGAATGCACCAGTGCATTCTGTCAGCAGTACAGAACAATGGGGAGGCAGTGAGAGAGGGAGAGAGAGGGTGAGAGAGGGCGAGAGACATTCACCTCTGCTGTAGGTTTGACCTTGATCCATAACGGAGACTGGCAGTTAGAGGAGAGACAGAAGTGTGGATCAGCGCAATGCTCACTGCACCACTGTGTGTGTGTGTGTGTGTGTGTGTGTGTGTGTGTGTGTATATGAGGCATCCCCCCACCCATCTGACTTTAGACTACACTAGAAAACCTTTGAAATGCGCACACACACTCACACACACTCACACACTCTCTCTCTCACACACACACACACACTCTCTCTCTCTTTCACAAAGACTTATCTGAAAACTTAAAGTTACAGCTTAACCTTTACAAAGTGCTGACACTGAAGACTCCTTCCATAAATGTTCTGTAAATAAACATCTCGTGTACGTTGTTACTATAGAAATGATATTAGATCTTAAAATTTAATTTTAACTAACTTTTTTTTTAAAAACTTACTTTAAAATAATTTCTTATATTTTGTATCTGTTTTATAACACATCTGTTATGCTGTTTTTATAGAATGCACCTTCATTGTTTTATACACCTTAATTAATATGTATTATATTATATTATATTATATTATATTATATTATATACAGTACTGTTTAAAGTTCTTAGGCACATGCAAAGAAATGCTGTAGAGCAAAGATGCCTTCAAAAATAATGAAATTAAATGTTTCTACATTTAAAAAAATACTATAAAGAGCAGTAAACAGTAATAAATGAAACAAAGTCAATATCTGGTGTGATGATCCTTCGCTTTAAATAAAAACAGTATCTCAGGTGCAGTGTGTGCAGTTTTATAAGGAAATGAGCTGTAAGTGTTACTGAGCATCTTGCAGAAGCAGCCACAGTTCTTCTGGAGACTTTGACTGTCGACTCGCTTCTTATTTCTGCAGCGAAACCCAGCAGCCTTCATTCTGTTTTTATCTGAAAAGTGTCTCTTATGGAATCTGCTGCTT
>CM040467.1:2419507-2444262 GCA_022758105.1 Pangasianodon gigas
CCTAAAATGTTTTTGTACTGAATCAATAATGTAGAAGTCAGGGGGGGTGCCAAGACTTTTGCACAGTACTGTATATATTTGTAAATGTTAAAATGTAAATTTAATTGCAAAACTTTCACATTAAAAAAAAACAACAACTTTTCTTTCAAGTAAAGGTCATTTTGGGTAAAATATATATAAGAAAATGCTGAATGTTTCAGTTCTTTGGTTTCTAACTGAATCATATTTGGCTGAAAATCGATTAGCGTGGAGCCGAAAAAACGTCTGCTGTGGGCGTGTTTCTGTACTTCCTGCTTAGCGTTAAGGAATCTTGTTTACTCTCCGTACCTGATCTCAGTGTTTTTTACTGTGTTTACAGGGAAAACGAGCTCCATCGCTTCCAGCGAAACAGAGCAATTAATGACTCACAGCAGCAACTGGAGGTTCTCTTTGCGGAACAGACAATTCTCATTCCCTGATCCTTCCTCAGTACAAAATAGTGACAAAGTCTCTTCTGTGAGCGATCATTTTTGAGACTTTTTGGACATCTTTTCGTTTTTTAGATGAAGAGTCTTTTAGGTAAGAGTCGATTCTCTGCGATACGTGAACGTTTTGATGATGCTATTTTAATATAACATGAAATAACACAATTAGTTTAGCACAGAAATATTTTTCATTGATATTCTCCTCGCATTACGGAAGCCCTGAACCACAAGTTGTGAGAAAAAAGCTTAAGTGCTATGACGTTATTTCAACACAGTATTGTTTTATTACATTAATATCTCGTTATTTCAACTTAACAGCTCGTATTTCAAAATATTCAAAATATGTCACGATTTTGATGTAACATCTAATTATTTCAACAGCTGAATTTCGTTGTTTTTCGACTAATTATTTCGAGTAATCGCATAACGTAATACGTAACAACCCCACAATCTATCAGCAAAACTAATTTACTGAATAATAACTTACAATTCTTGTTCTTTGATGAATTAAATGAATTAAAACCGAAAGATAAAACTGAGTATTATTTAATTTACGTCATCTCTTGAGTGTGATATTACGCTCTCAGGACTTATTTCCTTTTATATGATTACAATAAACCAAATATAAGCTTATTCAAGCTATACTAGACATTTTTACTCATTTCAAGTTTAAATTTTTTTTATTCTACTGGCTTTGATTTTGTTTCTTTCTAGAAATAAATGCTTAAAATGCGAAAATTATCTGCCAATATTTCAATCTTGAAATTAGTAAAAATGTCTAGAAATAGATTCAAAGTCATATATGGTTTATTAAACTCTTATAGAAGGAAATACTAGATAATTTTGACTATATTCAATACGATTTATTATCATATTTATATGATTTATCTACTTTTTTTTGTTCTTTAGCACTATGTTTCTATGCCACTGTGTCTCTTCTGCGATTTTATGACTGCATTTACGTTTTTGGTCTTGATGCACGATTCCGATATTTTGTCAGTTTTTTGTCTGGTCTGTTTACAGATATGTGTCACTTTGTGCCGAAATGCGCTCGGCTGAAAACAACTTTTTATCGTAATTGTGTTGTTTCCACTGCCGTAAGTCCTTTAATTTTACGTCAGCGACTTTATCCTCGCTTTGACCCATCATTCAAATGATGAATTCTGAATTCTAGCCCAAAAAATTGTCACATAACAATGAAGAACACTACGGAATTAACAGGAGAATTGGATTTAGATGCGAATCGAATAAGCAGATATCAGATGTCTGTGAAAAACATCAGACTTCATTGTTATATAGAGGTTAAATGCAGCTTGTGTTTTTAAGCGCTTTAAAGCCAACACACATCAGCATCAAACTTTACCAAACAAAGTGTTTTATAAACGCCAGAATCAATCGGGATAGTGGCAACAAACTGGAACTGTATTTGTAGCGGTGATCTGTAGCCACTTTTTTCCCCGATGTTTTGATGAATTTGTGTCACTGATGACGTCAAGGCGCTCAAAACATAGAAATAAGGTCCAGACCACGGCTGTGAAAAATAAAAACTTTACTTTTATTTTCACTCTACGGTGACTAAAAACTGAGCAGTAATATCAAGTGTAATGTCAAGCGTACATTTTAAACACATGTGTTTCAAGAGCTTGCACAATAATAGTGCCACAATGTTTGGAAAGTGTAAATATTTTTGTTTGTAACAATGTGCATCTGATTTCTGAGCGATACACGATTCCTGAGTTACGAAGCTGAAAATAATTAGTGCAAATTGACTTTATCTGGTACTAAGAGTTAGTAAGAGAGAGAGAGAGAGAGAGAGAGAGAGAGTGTGTGTGTGTGTGTGTGTGTGTCCATTCTCCTGCAGTTGAGTCCTGGCCGACTTCTTGAGGCAGAGAAAGCAGACATTAATCTAGATGACTCTCACACACACACACACTCCACAGGCCATTGTGCTAAACAGTGAAAAGGCTTTACTTAATTTTACACACCCCTTCTGTTTGTGTGTGTGTATGTGTGTGTGTGTGTGTGTGTGTTTTCATGTATGGTCTGAAGCTACCTTCGTTTTCGATTGTGTCAACTGCGTCGTTGACGAGTCGAATGACCGTCACTATGGAAGCTTGGAGAGAGAAATGAAGAGTGGTGAGAAGTTTACACACACACACACACACACACACGCGCGCACACACACACACACACGAAGATCATCTCGCTTGTACAGCAAAGTCAGTAAGTCACAGTGTAACTTCATTGTGTTAATTATATGTGTAAATCCATAGCTCGCATTGGTCCACTGCAGATGCTTCTGTGTTCTGATTGGCTGATGATGACCTAAGCTGTGACAAATGAGAGCCGGCGTATGTCATCATTCCCAAAAGTGAGGACTATGAAGACTTTCTCTCACACACACACACACACACACTCACGATCTGAATTAATGGTCTGATTATTCACCATTGGAGCGGCGATGCTGAAAATGATGACATACACACTTTCACACTCTTCATACACACACACACACACACACACACACACACACACACACACACACACACGCTGCCATGGAGAGCTGAGGTGGGCGGGGCTTACCATTGTCATCACAGGAGTCTGATTGGAAGGAGCTCAGTGATTGGACCTCAGAGTTGCTTCCTTTGTTGCTGCCTGAAAAACACATGACCTCCTCCAACATGTCCACTTTCCCTGTGAAGGTCAGAGGTCAAAAGACTTAAGGCTTATTCACTCCTAGGTTATGTTTCATATTTCCTCAATAGATAGAGAGAAATAAACACACACACACACACACACACACACACACACACAGAGTCACTGCTGTCACACTGAGAAGACGAATTTAAGGAGACATTTCAATTCAATCCTGTAACTTCTCTTTAATCTTTTTCTGCGTTTTCTTCTCTCTCTCTCTTTCTGCCTCTCTGTCCCTCATTGTAATTCTGACAACACACACACACCCCTCTGGATGTTGAGTCCGGGCAGAGTCTAGACAACACCTTTTTTTTTTTTTTTTTCTTAAACTTTTATTTAATTGCTCAGCCAAGAGCAGGCTTCAGTCTGAGACTTGGACACATCTCAAAAGTTCAATTAAATCACAAAATCCAATTGAATAGGAGAGTGGACAGAGAACAGAGAGAGAAAGAAAGAAAGCAACAAAGTCAGGACCAAAGAAAGAAAGAAAGAACAAAAAAAAGGAATAAATAAATAAATAAATAAATAAATGTGGACAGAGAGAGACTGGTTTTGTGAAATGATCGTAAAAGTGCTAAAAGAAAGAAAGAACACAAGAAATCAAGAAAGTCAGGACCAAGAAAGAAAGAAAGAAAGAAAGAAAGAAAGAATGGAAAAAGGAATAAAGAAGAAAGAAAGAACAGAGGGAGAAAGAAAGAAAGCTATAAATGCAAAAATGTACATGTCCTCTAGAATGCACTGTGCTAAAAAGAACCTGAAAGAAAAGAAAGAAAAACAAAAAAGAAAAGAAAAAGAAAAATGGTAAAAGAAAGAAAGAAAGAAAGAAAGAAAGAAAGTCAGAATGAAAGAAGGAAAGAACAAAGAAAGAAAGAAAGAAATTTTGTAATTCAGATTCAGGAACACTAAAAAGTGTAAAATTGACAGAAACAGAGATAAATGTAGTTCCAAGCAGCGATTCATGGGGTCCAAGCACTGCTTTACTAATTGACTAAGGGATTACAGTTTGCAATTAATGCACCATTTGTTCATTTCTCATCAGCAATTCATCATGGCTGTTCATGTGCAAGGACAATTACTGCCAATTAAGTTATGATTGGCTGTTGTCTGCCATGTTTACTAACTGCTCCAACTGTTTTTTTTTTGTTTTTTTTTAGTAAACCTGATGACATGCATTAGCCAAAAAATCCCCAAAATAGTGATAAGCTCTGTGAAAACCAGTCACTGTGTTCAGAATATCATTGAGTGAATATGGCTGACATCCTGCATTAAACAATTTCTTCTACATACCTGATAAGCAGGTTTTGTATATTATATCTTCACCTCCAAAATTGAAGAGGGCGGAGCTTCGTTGTCATTGAGGCTCTTTATGTTTATGTTGGATTATGTTCAAAAAGTATGTATTGAGGGCAATTTGTGTGGAGTTTAAAGGGTTAAATGGGTCTCTGGCTGCAAAACCCCTGGTTTAGGAGATAAAATGATCTGGTGCTTGGACCCCTAATAAGAAGTATATAAATGCCACGTTCCCGCGACATTTGTTGAAACTTTCATGGTTCTGGTGTGATGAACAGGACACATGTTGCCCCCGAGTTCGTCCACATATGGAGCTTAGAAGGCAGGTATGTTTTAAAGGGGGCAGTCGTTATGTCAGGATAAAGACTCGCTAAAAATTCTGCCTCACTAGGGAGCTACCTTCTGATTGGAACACTGCGTATATATAGGACAGCTGAGGGAGAAATCTCTGCAGCTCTGACTGTGAGGGGAGGCGAGAGATGCTCGTATGCTGATTCGCCATGATTAGGAGGTCAGGAAGTATACACACACTCACACAAACACACACACACACACACACACACACACACACACACACTCAATCCTGTCTCTCTCACCATCGTCATCCTCCCAGCTTCTTTTGTTGCTCGGCGAGTCACACTCCGATCGGTTGGGTGCGACGCTGCACACGGCCACGCCCCTCCGTGCCATACTGCCCACCACTCTCGGTGACTCCGTCCCCTGTCTGAACGTGCTCATCTCAGTCAGCTCCACCCCCTTTCTGTCACCACCCCTTTTCTCCAAAGTCCCGAAGCACGGGGTGTACGCCATCGGTCTTACCGGGACCTGGGGTGGCCCTGATAAACTTCGCCCACCCTCTGTGTAAAGACCGATGGGTTCTCCAGACAGTAAGCCCCGCCCACCCTCGGTGTAGAGGCTGATAGGGTCTCCAGTGCCACACTGCAGGGGAGGGAAGTGTCCGTTGGCTTTGTGCAGCAGTGCAGCAGTGGCCGGGTCCTGGACGAGAGACAGGTCGTTGCGCGAGTAGCTCTTCTGGAACACTTTCTTCCTGAAGGCGACGAACAGAAACACAAGTGCCATGATCAGGAACAGCACCACCGCCACGCCAATAAGCTCCTCCCGCCCAAAGTAGGCGGGGCCAGAGCGCATGTCGGGGACCAGGACAGGACGGATGGCACAGGCTCCACCCACAAAGCCTGGAGTGGTGCAGTTGCAGTAGAAGGAGCCGAAGGTGTTGACACAGGAGGCTCCGCCTTCGCAGCGCTCACCACGTTCACACTCGTTTACATCCTCCTCACACCTGCAGCGTATACACACACACATACACACACTATTAGTCATTTGTGTTTAGATGAAGATTATGGATTAGATTGAGACACTGTTATGAAATAAATATAAAAACCTACTTTGAGACACACACACACACACACACACACGGGTCTTGTATATGAGAGCGTATAAATTAGATTTCTACGACCTGCCATATTCATTTTTCATTGCTCTCAACTGTGCAGCTACATTTTCATTCTTCAAAGCACATCAAAGAAATGCAAGACCGTGTGTGTGTGTGTGTGTGCAATTTAATTAAATCGGGCTCTGTGTGTGCGTGTGTGTGCGTGTCAGTGATAGAGGGGGCTGGCAATTAAATCCAATATGAGTAAAAGACTTGACTTTGAAAAAACAATGTTTTAAGTTGGTGTGTGTAAGTGTTTGAGTGTGTGTGTGTGTGTGTGTTAGCAATGAATCAAAGGAAACACTGAGTTGGAGAGAGAGAGCAACAGAGTGATAGAGACTTCAGAATGAATGGATAAGAGGAGAAGTGAGAAATGAGGAGTAGATGAGAGGAATAGAGAGATTGATGGCTCCCTCTCCTGGTGACAGTGTGTGTTGCATCACCCTCAGTGTTTACAGGATTCCATTACACACTTCAATTCACTGAAAAATTCATAAACTTTAGCAGGAGTACACCATTAACACCAGCACTAACACCAGCACTAACACCAGCATTAAACACCAGCATTAAACACCAGCATTAAACACCAGCATTACACTATTAATACACTATTAATAAACCGTTATTACACCACTAACACACCACTAACACTAATACTGATCATTAATGCATCATTATTGCAGCAGTAATACTCTCTTACTACACCATTAACACCAGCACTAACATGAGCACTAACTCCAGCACTAACACCAATAATACACTATTAATACACTATTAATAAACCATTAATAAACCATTATTAAACCACTAACACTACTAATACTGATCATTAACGCATCATTATTACAGCAGTAATACTTTCTTAATACACAGTTAACACCGGGACTAACATCAGCACTAACACCAGCACTAACACCAATAATACACTATTAATACACCATTAATAAACCATTATTACACCACTAACACTACTAATACTAATACTGATCATTAACGTATCATTATTACAGCAGTAATACTCTCTTAATACACAATTAACACTGGCATTAATACATGTATGCATATTTTATGTAACTTATATTATTTCTATTTATTTTTATTTTATCAATTAATTTTTGTCATGAATGAAAATCAGTTTATTATTACAATCATTTAAAATGTGTGTGTGTGTGTGTGTGTACTGACGTGAGGCCAGTGTATCCCCTCTTGCAGCTGCAGAGGAAGGCGTTGCCGATGGGCTTACACACACCGCCGTTTCGGCAGGGGTTTGGCGCACACACACCAATCTCGGTCTCACAGCGCCGCCCGGTGTACAGAGGACCACAATTACACGAGAAACCTGACAGAGAGAGAGAGAGAGAGAGAGAGAGAGAGAGAGAGAGAGAGAGAGAACAGACACTCTAATCACCAGAAAATCCTCTACACACACACACACACACACACACAGCTGGACAAGCGTGCATTAATTATATGCCAAGCAGGAGAATAATGGCGTCCACCGAAAACGACTGCAGAGTAATTATGCAGTAATTACTTTCGCGCACACACACATACACACACACGCACACACACACATATTATGAATATTCAGAGCTGATACAATAATCACAGCTGTCAGCCAGTTAGCTGAGAGTGTGTGCAGAGCTGTGTTCAGAGATTGACATTGATGAAGAGAAGAAACCGTTAACACACACCATGCTGGAAAAAGTGAGCTTTAGTCTCTAAGTGAACACCTGAACACCTCTAACTGAATACCAGCACAACATGTTGTGTACCACAACAACGTTACCTTATATCCTGTATAATGAGCACATGTAGTGAGTAAGAGGACATTCGGGAGTGGAGCTGGGCTTAAGTACGTGAATAAATCCTGCTTAAGGACGAGTTCAAGATGGTGAATGTTACCTAAAAATGTCAAATCAAGCTAAATATCAGCAATGGGACAACACTACTGTGAGGAAATACATAAATAATGCAGGTGAAATATGAAATTTATGATAAAATTATAACACTGCTTCATGATTTTCGTTAGTTTAGTGGAAGGGGTAATATTCATTAAGGCTCATTATTATTCCAATACTAAATATTTTAGGTACATAAAAAACACACACACGCATTTTCCTTACTTGTGAGGACTTGTGAGGACCTTATGAGTACCTTCCATTGACAAAATTATTAATTGAGGTAATTAACACTATGCTACACCTAAATATATCTCTAACCTTTACCTCAATAAAAAGGAAACACTTTGGCTCTTTTCGTTTTTTTGTTTAAATAAAAGGTGTAGTTTTTGTAAAATAGTAGTTTTCCTCATAGGGACCAGCCAAATGTCACCACAAGGTCAAAACTGTCAGATATTACTATCCTTGTGAGGACACTTGGTCCACACCAAGATATAAAACTATGATTACACACACACACACACACACACACACCTCCGTTGGGAAGGCTGGTGCAGGCAGCTCCGTGGGCGCAGGGTTGGCGTGCACACGGATCATGGTGAAGCACACAGCCGAGCGTCACCTCGCCCAGCGCCGTCACCTCCACATGAGTGTGTGAGCGTGTGTGTGTTGCTGCAGGTGCCTGTTTGTTGTGCAGTGGCAGCTCTTCATCGTTCAACGCCAACGAGTCCAGGCAGCCCTGGAAACCGTCGCTATGCCACGCCCCCATTGAAATGGACCAATTGGGGCCAGGGAGGTGGGAAGCAGCCGGGGCCTGTTGTGTCCAGTCGTCTAATGAGAGGCTGCTGGAGTTTCGACCCAACTCAAGGGTCACGTGATGCCAGCGACCATCATTGATTGGTCGGGTGGTGATGGCGAGGACTCCACCTCCTTCAGAGCAGCCCAGCTGTAGCTGGAGACATCCGTCCTCCATCTGTCAAACACACACACACCCACACACACACATACACACACATACACACACATACACACACATACACACACAGAGAGAGACAGGGCTTAAAGTGACAAGCAATTAGACAGTGTTTAGGAAATATATGTTGACAGAAGTTTCTCTGTGTGTGTGTGTGTGTGTGTGTGGACCTTTAGCATGGCACAGGGGGCGGGGTGTGTGTACAAGATCACTCCACTACTCTGCAGTGTTCTGATGCGGAGCTGCAGTTTCACCTCGTCGCTCTTCAAGCCGTCAATCACGTGGTACTTTATATAACTGTTGCCGTAGAAACTCAGAGAGGTGTGACCTGGGCACGTGCACACACACACACACACACACACACACACACACAGTTTTACTAAACATCTCTCTCGAAACACTTACTCTGTACATTTACATACATCTGTAGTAAATGTCTAGAAGATTTGCATAAATTTGTATAAATTGAATTTTATGATGTCATCAACAAATTATGAACATTGTCTGTTGTCTGAGAAACTTAAAACACACACAGCACTTAGTAGGAATACACATGAATAAACACACACACACACACACACACACACACATACCTGCACACTCTCCTAGTTTCCCTGGCGGGCACTGGCAGGCATACGGTCCTCTGCTGTTGTCTGTCTTCACACACTGCATGTCATCAGGACAGACCACGTCCTCACACACCTCCGATACCGCAGAACATCTCCCGTCTGTCAAAGACAGAGAGACAGCGAGAAAGAGATAAAGATTTCAAGAAAGATACTTGGCAGGGTTCAGTTCCAATACTCATACCAGCTCAAGACACACACACACACAACCATGTCAATACTGCTAGTATATAGTCATACAGTACTAGTAATAGTGATAGTAAATAGTTTACAGAATTATTTACAAAAATAAAGTAAAAGTTGTAATGGCATAACAGTTTTCACCCCTGTTGCTAAGAAACCCCTAAATAACCACCCTGTGAACACCATACCCACAGTGAAGCACGGTGGTGGGAGCATCATGTTATGAGGATGCTTTTCATCAGCAGGGAATACTTTGCTCTTTCTGTTTAATCACTTGTGACACAGTGTGTTACGATAAACAATTTTTGCACCGACACGTGTTGTGCAAATCAAATTGTAAAAATCCCAGTGAAGTCCATATCAGTTCCAAGGGGGGTGAATACTTTTGCAAGGCTCTATATCAGCTGTGGTCCCTTTCCATGACTCACCAGTGCAGACGCAGCGTGCGCTCCGTTGAAACCGCGGTGAGACGAAGCTGCTGGTGCTGGTGGTGTAAGTGAGCAGTGCGTGTGTGTCGAGTGTGATGGTCTGTTCGCAGCGCGCCTCTCCGCACTCCAGGCCTGAACAGTTCTTGTCCAGAACAGCGGAAACGCGCAGGACCTGTTCCAGCCGCCGCCGTGCTGCGCTTAGCTTCTGGCTCACCAGCGCTGCTGCCAGGAAGCCGCCACCCCCTGGAGCCTCCACAGCCAATAGGAGGTCAAGCTGGCCTGTGGTCTCCACCGGCTGCACACTGAGCACATGCAGGGCATCGGGCGTCCCTGTTCCCATGGCATCGGCGATGGCGCGGCGAACAGAAGTGAGGTGACGTGAGACAAAATCGTGTGGCGAGACGCGCTCGAAGCGCACTGTAACAGCGTGACGCAGCATAGCAGCCGACGCCCACTCCACGTGCACGCTCACGGGCACGCTCACGGAGAAACGGCCGTCCGTCACCGTGGCATTCAGAGAGTAGCGACCCGCGTCCAGACCAGAGAGAGCGATGATGCGTCCGTCACGTGGGTTCACCTGAGACAGAGAGAAAGATGGAGGCTTTATAGTACAGTACACAGTATTTAATATATAACCAATATTGGGAGAGAGGGACAGATGTAACACACACACACCTTAAAGAGGCTGTTCTGTTGGTGTGTGTGTCCATAGGTGAGGATGTCGAAAGCGTCCTGGTCCGTGGCGTGAATCTGTCCAATCACACCTCCCGGGAACTCATCCTCCACCGTGACAATGTGGACGTGTAGCGGAGATGCTACAGGCACGTGCACGCTCTCCTCGATCACACGCACGTGCACGAGTGTGGTTGATGACAACGGTGGCCTGCCGGAATCACGGGCCTGGAGTGCCAAGAATGGCCAAGATAAATTAAAAACAAAAACCAATGAACCTGAGTTTAAAATACTAACATAATATATACTAATACTGACTGTTAGGCTAGCATATTATTGCATCAATAGCTAGAAACACTAATAACACTAGTAAAAACACTTACTAAATGCACAAACTACCGTAAATGCTGGAGTAGCACATTTACAGTAAACACACTAATTAAATGCACAAACTACTTTAACTTCTAGAGTAGTACATTTACACTAAACACAGTAACTGAATGCACAAACTACCGTAACTTCTAGAGTAGCATATTTACAGTAAACACAAAAACTGTTATGCACAAACTACCATAACTTCCAGAGTAGCACATTTACAGTAAACACGCTAACTGAACACACATTTATAAAACTTAGCATACAGAATGTCTTGACTATCACTGTTGCTCTCACCTCAACCTGAATGACATACTCCGTTCTCTCAGACCTGCGGAACATCTGATTGGACGTTATAAGCCCCTCCCTGCCCAATGCAAACCACATCCCCTCATTTCCCGAGAGGATGTTGAAGTGGAACGGCGGGCCGTTGTGAGCGGCGTCTTTATCGGTGACTGACAGCTGCAGGATGCTCGTCCCAATTGGCTTATTCTCCTGTCAATCAAAAAATGAATCATAATCAGATGCTGTATATTTTAATATTTTTTATACACTGATATATTACTGCGTCACTCATCGAGTGTACCTGAATAACCGCCGTGTGATTGGCTGGAGAAAAAGTGGGCGGGTTGTCGTTGATGTCCGAGATGTCGATGTTAACGATCACAGTTGAAGACATGGAGGGAGTTCCGCTGTCCAGAGCTCTTACTGCCAACGCATAACCCGCAATCTGGAGAGACGGACAGGATAACAGACAGACAGACAGAGAGAGAGAGAGAGAGAGAGAAAGAGAGAGAGAGAGAACAAGATTATAGAATAATTATAGAATATTTTTTACACAATGGATAATAATAGGGGTTAAAATTGGTAGTAAAATGTATAATATGATACACCAAAGACAGATGTTTAGTGAAAGATTATAGCTGTAAGATTTCTAATATAGATTTTTAAAAAAAAATTATAACCACTAAAGTAAACTTTTTAATAAAAATTAATCAATTATATACTCTGATTTAACTAACATCCCAAATAAAGAGGCTAATGTATGCGTGCAATCTGACAAACTGCGTATGATTTACAAAGAATAATGAATCAATGACATCATGTGCTAATAAAGGGAGAGGCACCAATGTTGTAATCAGGTTTTTGCATGTGCTAATTGTTCTGCTGAATTCTCTCAGAAGGTGTTGATTAATTTTCTATCACAGCAGCTCTTTCATTGGTTCAGGCTGCAAATCACAGGTTTTTATTCATCGTTTCTATAATAACAGCTCATTCACAGGGACTCGTATGGCAGATAATAATAAACAAAGTTAGTTAATTAACAAAGACGCATAATCACTGATATGGCGACAGTTTCTGTAATTATTTATTTATTTATTTAACATTTATGGAAGGAGTCTCCAGTGTCCAGTGCTTTTTAACAGTAAGCTTTCCATAATTGGAAAGTCTTCAGTGTCTCATTGTAATAGGACAAACTTCAAAAGAGAGAAATAAGAGAGGCTGGTGAAGGAACAACTGTTTATAGCTGTTTTAATAATTAAATTAAATATAACTATAAATGGATAAAAAGTAAGTGTCGTTTGTAATCATTGTCAAATTGCCGTGATTTAATAAAACACTCAAGGATGTGATGTTAGTGGAAAATAATCAATTTCAGGGAGGTAACAAGGTGGTAACAACCAACGTTATTGATTAATTTACTAGAACTGCATGCCCCTGAGTGTTTTATCATTTACTTGATACCTGTAGTAAGTTTGGATCTTAAAGGTTCAGACTCACCTGAAGAATAAAAGTGAAACTGAAAGTCAGGTATAATGCTGATTAAAGGTGTACTTATGATATGAACCCAGAATAAAAGAGTGTGTTCTGTTCATAAGGTAAATGTAAATGAAACATTTTCATATGTGGAGAAGATGTAATCTATAAAAATGTTACCGCAGTGACAACAAGTCAGAATTTTGTGATACTCATACATAATTTTGAGAAATTTTAACAGCCCTATGTTAATTTAATACCTGCCCTTCAGTTGTATTTTTATATCTGTTTGCACATAATCATGGTTCTTGAAGTGCCATTCAAGCTTAAGGGTCAGTTTAATACCAATAAAGTAATGTATTGGCACTTTTAAGTAGAAATTATTTTTTACTCAGTTGACAGTTGATAATTTGGTCTCCGACATGGTGAGCTTGTTGTCATGGAAACCGTGGTGTTGTTCCTCACCGTTTCTCGATCCAGCTGTTTGTTGACTTTGATCTGGCCCGTCACTGGCTCGATGAAGAACTGGTTCTCGCGGTCGCCGCTGACGATGGAGTACAGGATGTCACCGTTCACCTGGCTGTCGATGTCTTCGGCGGTCACCTAAGCAACCAGACCAACACGTCATCACGTCGGGCAGAATCACACCATCCCGCCATTGATTAAACAGTAAGAGTGATAATTTCATAAACAAGCTACAGAATAAGCTACAGTAGCACAAAGTTGTTGTTCTCTTTCCTTTTCTGGTTGTTGTTTATTCTTTATAATGTTGGATGTGGTTACCTTGACGACAGCATCACCAATGTTAGCGTCCTCCCTGATGATGGCGCTGTAAATGTCACGCCCAAACATTGGCGCATTATCATTGACGTCCGTTATATTGATGTTCACCATGGCAACAGCGGTGAGGGGTGGAGTTCCGCCATCGCGAGCTTCTATTGTGAGAAAGTAATCTTTACAGGTCTCGAAGTCCAGAGGGTGAGACACGGAGATCGCTCCTGCACAAACACACACACACATCATCATCATGCTCTTAAAACACACACACTACACACTACAAAGGTCATCTATGAATAGTACTGTGCATTCTTCTGCAGTATATCTAATGTAGTGTATAACTTGCGTTTAAAAGAAAATAGTATGCTTTAAAAAATGGCACCTAAACAATGTACTATGTGGTGAATAGGGTGTAGTTACTGACACCATCCATGCGTAGTGTCTTTAAATATCTATGCAAAGCAATTATTAATGAAACTTAGAGCAAACGTGAGCTGTAAGCTGAAAAGTGTCCGACTGCGTGTGTGGGAACGAGATTAAGTGAGTGAAGAGGCGGGTGGCTGCGATTTAGGACACAAACGGCCTCAGGCTGTCTATATCTCAGCTTTATATACTGGCTAGAACAGCGAGAGCTGAATTGCATTATAGAATGAAATATGTGTCTGTGTGTGTGTCTGTGTGTGTGTGTGTGGGGTCCTATAACTTCTGTGGTCAAAAAAGCATGGATAAATTTCAGCCTAACAAATTTCAATCAGTTTTTTGACAGATTCATTCCAAACACCAGAGCAAGCAGTGTTAGCTAGCATAGGATTTAGCAGCCAGAATAATGCTGTTGCAGTTACCATACCATCTATAAAACCTTAAACCAAATATCATTATATTAATGTATGTCAAAAATTTTGTGCCAGCTGTCTGTGATAAATACTATTTAGCAAGCATTGTTAGCTAGCTACCTACATGTTTAGCAGTTACAATAAAGCTTTCCAGACACAATAAACACTGGACGCTGCTTGTGTCTACGTCTCAATACTAACATACATAATGTTACATTACATTACATTACATTACATGCTAGCTAATTAGCTAAATGTTTATCAGTGACAACAATGCTTTCTCACAAGAAGGCCCCCGGCCCTCAAAAGTACCTTTACACACAAAACATTTTGTAAAGTGATTTTCTTAGAAATCCTGTCAGATTAACTCACTTTAGCCAGCTGACCAACATTAGAAGTGAAAATTATGAACATTTTATAAATGAGACAAAGATCCTCTCAGAAATCCTGTCAGATTTAGCTCATGTTAGCCAGCTAACCAACATGAGCAGTGAAAAGTATGAATATTTATGAACATGACTTCAAAATCCTCTCTGAAATCCTGTCAGGTTAGCTCATTACCCATCTAAAAAAAATATTAGCAGTGAAGATTAGGAACATTTATAAATAGGACTTAAAATCCTCTCAGCAATCCTGTCAGGCTAACAGAATAAGACATATGTATACTGACTGACCGTATGTAAATGGTACAACAATAGTATAACTTTCGATAGATGCTATTTGGAAATGTGTTAGCTAACTAGTGAAACATTTAGCCACCATAAAAATGCCATGGCATGACTTGGGATTTTGTCTAAAACTAGACATACTAAACAGCGGTAGTAGTAATAGGTACTGCTAGTCTACTAGACATAATGCTATCTTATCTTATCTATAAAATGGTATTATATTGGCTTGCTACTTAGCATGCTAGTATACTAGCATTTGGGACACAGCCATACCAGTTAATATAAGATTTGTCTTCTCACCTGTGTGTGTTTCAATGCTGAAGTGCCCTTGCGCGTTCCCAGATCGGATGCTATAATAGATGTCAGCGTTAGTACCGATGTCCTTGCTGTGTGCATGGACACGCAGCACTGCGGTGCCAGCTGCTGCATCCTCGCCCAGTGTGGCACTGTAGTCACGCCGCTCGAACACCGGTGGGTTGTCGTTTACATCCAGCACGGCAATGGTGAGGTTGGCAAGAGACGAGAGACGGTAGGGGACACCTAGGTCAGACGCCCGTATCACCACAAGGTACGAGGATTGGACCTCGCGGTCCAGAGGCCGCTCCAGAGCCACCACACCAGTCCATTTATCGATGGAGAAGACACCTTCAGCCGAGTCTACTAGTGAGTACACTACTTTACGGCTCTCACCTGAGACAGAGAACAGACAGAAAAGGAGAGAGAAGTTTACAGATGGAAAATTGATGCATAATGCAGGCTTGTCTGATTACAGTTTCTGCAAGGTTTTTGCCTCTTCCTTGTATTAAAAAAAAAATCCAGACCTTTTTCCATACTTTCTCTGGACTTTTTTTTTTAAACTTTCAAAGCTTTCAGTGTTCAGGTTTGGCGCTAAATATGAAAGGTTATTATCAATGTCATGAAAATGTGAAATGTGACATGCATTCAGGGGGCTGCATTAGTGCAGAAAATAAGGGAATGTCCCAAGACAACCAAAAATCTTGGTGTCTTCCTTTGACTACAGACTCTCCATACCTTTGTTCCAGATTTTTAATACTTTTCAATGTCTGGAATTGAATGCCAAAATCTTTTCAGATTTTAAGATGTGTACAAGAACCCCTTTTCTGGTTTTCAGGTGTTTTGCCACAGGATGGGTTTGGAAAGGTAAAGAAATGGTCTAATGCTGTGTTCATGGCGAAGTTGCAACGTGTAATTCCCCCTCAACTTGAAATTTCATCTCGTCAACTTGGGGTAGTCTTCTCAATTACCAGTTCCTTCCCTGTTTACAGAGTGACATCAAATCAGCATGGCTGCTCCCACTGTTAACAGAGTAAAGTCCCCAACAATTTCAGTCCAGAATGTTGCATGAATGGTTAAAGTTCACTAGTAGAACAGAACCAGTAGCCACTCAGACCTGTAACTCTAAAAGGGTGGTTAAAGTAGCTTTTTAAGAGTGTTACATACTCTGACAGAGCAAAAGATTGATACTCTTTCAAGGAGGCGTCCATGTTTTTTTTTCCCACTTCACATGTCGAACATGGCGAAGTGGGAACTCCGTTCTTACAATTCACAAATTAACACTTATAAGGCACCACAAATGCAGCACAAGGTTTCCCCTTCAAGTACAGAGCCTCTCATACACCAAGACTCCTGCTTGTGGTCTCTTATGGTAACTGAGGTTCTTGCATTCCCAGGCAAAATCAGTAGGATATCTCAAGACTGCTGTGGGCTCCATAGGAGTCTCCTATGTGGGGGTAACCAGTTGTTGCCCCTTTGCCTTAGGGGCTAGTCTTGCACTACAAACTGACAGATAAGCAAGTGCCGGGAGTACAAACTTGCACACTTTCATAAAGCTGTAAAGCATGTCTAAAGGTTGTCACAACCTCAAGCCCAAAAACATTCATAGGTTGGATGAACACATTGAAGCTGTCTCAATCCAGCCCAGAATACAAATGTTACCAAATTTTACCATTCTACAAGAGCAACATGATCCTTTCATTTTTACAGAAACTCTAAAAGCAGTTTGAAAGTTTTTACAAGTCCAGACCATGCCTTTAACTGAGTGGTATGGAGAGTCATTGTGGATTGTGGGGGAAGACGTCTGAGAACTTGGGCTGGAGCTCCAGGGGGCTTCTGCAGAGGTGGCGGGGTGGACTCCGTTTAGAAGAGTGAAGGGGAACAACAGGTAGTTAACTAGGAAGAAAGTGGAGCTCCATTAAAATTCACAAGATACCCAATCCAGGCAACATTCCAGCTGGAGCTCTTTATCTGTCCATCAGCCAGGTCTGAGGGGAAAGGTTGCATCCGTCAGAGGTATTAAAATTGGCACAAAAATAAAGATGATAAAGCTGTCTACAGAAACAGCTGATATCCATTATAGGAAAAGTTCTAACTAGGGTTCTGAAGAACTGCTGCAAGAAACTGCTTTGAACATTACAATGTTTTTTTTTTTTTGTAACAAAAAAGTTCATCATTCTCTAATTTTACACAGAAAATCTAATAATGGTAAAAAGACCACAAGGCACCTGGGCCAGGCAATGTTCTAGCAACCTCCTGAGCAGGACCATCAAACATACCATACCCAATTACCAGAGATCTTTCGCCTGTTCATTAGCCAGTGAGAAACAAAGGTAACAGAGCTGTCATGGAAAGTAAAAGAAAGTAGAAGTACAGTAGAAGAGCGACATCATTATTATCCACTGCAGGAAATCTTTTAACTAATGTTCCTCTTTAAAGAGTCATCAACAATATTTCAGAACAGATACACTATATGGCCAAAAGTATGTGGACACCTGACCATCACACTCATAGGTGAGCCTTCCCCAAACTGTTGCCACAAAGTTAGAAGCACACAATTGTCTAGAATGTCTTTGTATGGTGTAGCATTAAGATTTTGCATCACTGGAACTAAGAGCCCCAAACCTGTTCCAGCATGACAATGCCCCTGTGCATAAAGCAAGGTCCATGAAGACATGGTTTGCCAAGGTTGGAGTGGAAGAACTCGAGTGGCCTGCACAGAGCCCTGACCTCAGCACCATTGAACAATAAATGGGAACGTGGACTGCACGCCAGGTCTTCTCGCCCGACATCAGTGCCTGGCCTCAGTTGAAAGCACAAATCCGCACAGCTACATTCCAAAACCCAGTGGAAAGTCTTCCCAGAAGAGTGGAAGATTTTATAATGGGGGGCAAGTCTGAAATGGGATGCTCAACAAGCACATATGACTGGTGTGATGGTCAGGTGTCTACTTACGTTTGGCCATATAGTGTACTTCCAAGAGTATCTGTTTGGCTTTTGCACAAAATAAAGTATAGTAGACACTGTTATCACTTCCAGACAGCTGCTGGAAGAGTGTAAGGAACAGCATCAGGACTTGTTTTTTGTATGAATCAACTTGTCCAAAACCCTTGTTGCAGTGAACAAGGAGATGTTGTGGAATATCCTACAAAAGTGTGACTGCTCAGAAAAAAATAACCTGCATCCTTCAGGTGGTCCACACGTCCTTAAGCGGGATGGATTCTTAGTCTTTCTGTGTGAGCAAGACTGTATCCCCAGACCAGGTTGTCAATGTGTGTCATATCCTACTCTATCAAGAGATAAAACACAACACTAGTTTCATCATAGGATTCTGTCTGGATGAAATGAGATTTCACGGCAGTACAAAAGCCACCTCTTGCCACATACTGAGCTGAGAGGATCTCAAAAGAATGCTGCTGTACCGTCTACAAGAAAATGGGGTTAAACATCTAAAAAAAAATCTCAGAAACTGAAATCCTGGCCAACTGTAACTGTTCACCATCAATGGAGGCATGTTGTCCACAGTAACACAGTAGAAACATCTTGGCAGCATTCTGTCCTTAAACAACAACATCGCCTAAAGCCTAAAGCAAGCCTCAGTCTCTTTTGGTCAGCTAAAAAAATCAGAAAAAAACCTGCACACAGCGACTACAGTGGCTGTCTATCAACTGAATGTTTTCAGCAGATTCTTGGCGTTTTCTTGAGGAGAAAAAACTCATTCTGAAACTCATTCTGCAGATTGCAGTTTATAAACACTTGGACATGTCACACATATGGACATGTGGTCTCTACCCAGAGAGATCCTGTTCAGATATCTGTCTGTTTCTAGTGGGATGAAAAGGCGGTATTAGAAAAACAGCTAAGGACAGTTCTCAAATCCTGCAAAATCACCCATCGAGCTGCTCACACATCAAGATCACACTGGAGATAACGGCATCAGGGGGTGCTCCTTTTTGAGCAGAATGAAAACCGCTAGAAGTGGAAAAAATATGAACGAAGGCATGTAGCAACACTGCAGAACAGATCGCACACAGGACTGCACACTCACACAGGAACTCATCAATAATGCAGGGGAAGTTAGAAAGCACTGCAGCAGCAGCACCGTGTGTATGTGTGTGTGTGCATGTGTGTGTGTGTGTGTATTTCGTACCCAGGTCTGGATCTATGGCATTTAGCTGTGTGAGTAGCGCTTTCGCAGCTGTGTTCTCGTAAACGCTGGTCTCGTAATGGGCGGAGCCAAACCGTGGAGGGTTATCATTAACATCCAGTAGCATGATGGAAACAGTTGCCTCACATGAAAGTCCACCCCCGTCTGTCGCCCTGGCAACAAGAGAGTACCGCTCAACTTTCTCCCGGTCCAATGACGTTGCAGTTTTTAGCTCTCCTGCAAAAAACACACACACTACGTTGTCATCATCATGATAGACAGATAGACAGATAGACACAAATAGACAGATAAACAGATAGATAGATAGATAGATAGATAGATAGATAGATAGGCAGACCTGTGTAAGGGTGTATTGTGAAGTCCTCAGCCCCGCCCCCTGACAGTGTGTACTGTAGTTGTGCGTTAGAGCCAGTGTCTGCATCCGTCGCTCTCACTCTCAGGATCAGATTTCCAACGGGGACATCCTCTGAGACAGATGCAGTGTACACCACCTATACACACACACACACACACACACACACACAAATAGACACACACAGAAACAAATGAGGCACAAGCACAAACACATGTACACACAAAGTAACTGTGTGTCCATGTTTTTCTGTGTGTATGTGTGTGTTGGTGTGTTTGTGCATGTCTCACCGGGTCACACACGGGACTGTTGTCGTTGGCATCGGTGACGAGCACGTGGACGGTTGCCGTGGCAACGTGGAGGCCGTCCGTTGCCGTGACGTTGATGACGTAACGTTCTTGCTGCTCACGATCCAACGGCCGCTTCACGTACAGCTTCCAGTCAGAGGAGAGTAAACTCAGGGCGAACACATCGCCACGGTTACCACCTGCACACACACACACACACACACACACAGAAGAAAAAACACACTACTTAACAACTGTCCTTATTATTTCTGTTACGAGGCTGTCTTAAATCACACCATGTTCAATATTTTCTATAGCTAGTATTGTAGCTAGTCATATATGTAGCTAGACTTGTATGTAGCTATGACAACATTTTACATTTTTGAGAGAAAACCTGGTAGAAAAACAAGCGCAATGCAGCTTTCTTTCTCACACACACACACACACACACACACACACCATTTCCCTAATGGACACCAGCATTTTTGTCCCCATTACATCTTTCATCTCCTTGAAGTTGGTGGGTGAACATGATGTCATTCCCATAAGGCAATAAAAATGCGCACACTCACAAACACACACACACGCCTATATGTATTAATAACCTCTGCCATTTGTGCCATGCTCATTAGTATAAATTGTAATAATCACACCTTTTATTTTCATTTATGTTATTAAGGTCGAACTTTAATGAGCACTAATTTATCTCACACACACACACACACACACACACACACACACACACAGAGAGAGAGAGAGAGAGAGAGAGAGAGAGAGAGAGAGAGAGAGACAAAGAGAGAAATGGTAGAATGATGGATAGAATAAATTAAATGGGAACACAGTAATCTAAAACAGTTGGCTCAATAAATGTCCAGTCAGTGTGCTCTTAAGCAGGCATGTATACACACACACACACACACACACACACATTTATTTATCTAAATAAACAGTTCAATTTAACTCTGTTGGAGGCTAATAACACATAGAAGGGCTCTTTGTCTTTATCACTTTATTTCCTCCTCCTCCCACTTTCTCTCTCCCTCTCTCAATCCACTTCATCACTTGCTCTGTTATTTGCTCTTTAATAATTTTTTCTTTTGAGTCAACAAAAGCAACATCAGCCAATTACCAAAGACCACACACACACAAACACACACACACAAACACACACACAAAGGCAAATCCTCGTTTTGCCACCAATGACCTCTAGCTCTCATTTACGCCATTCTTGTGATACACAAAGAGCTCAGACAAACCATGGACAATTCTACGAAAACAATATGAAATGACTGAATATGTTTCTCTCTCTCTCTCTCTCTCTCTCTCTCTCTCTCTCTCACACACACACACACAGTTGATTAACCCTCTTTGTGATTTAATAAATGAATGAATATAAAATATAATGTTTACACACAGTTTTCTGAAAAGTTCACGTGGTAAAATATTACAAATTTACTTTACAAATACCTTTACATACATTAAATTTTACTTAAATGGGACACAACTTAACTAACAATCATTTACAAAAAAATTGAACATTGAAAAGTCACTTGAAGTTTGTCAAGGTGCCAGTTTTTCACATTACTGACATCATTGACACAATTTAAAAACCTTTCACCAGAGAGAGTTTGTGTAAATAACTGTCTTTAGCCAGGTTAAGATGAATGAACAATGTCAATCTGAGCACTTCTTCGAGGTTTGACTTAATAATGGCGTAGCCGTGCGCTGTAATAACGAGTCAGTCGATTTTTACTGTCATTACTGTGACCCTGATAGTCGTCTTTCAGTGCGTAGTGGGAAAACACCCTTAATTAAATGCACTGTTGTTTCATTAATAAGCACTTTTATACAACTCAAAATTACTAAAACAATATCTAACTAGTGAACTTTCAGTGAACTTAAAGCGACTACACAAAAAACTCCAGAACAAACAAGACATCAATATAAAAATTTAATATTGAAGTTAGTATAAAGCATTTGTCATTAAATTTGACACTCTTCAATAAACGCTAGCAAAATTGTGCTAGTTTAGAAAGTAAGAGGGCAGTCTACACTGCAAAAATTTGTTTTAGCAAGTAAAATGTAAAAATATCTTGAATATAGGCAAATTTATCTCGTAAGATTACAATAAAACAAAGAATACGATTATTAAGCCTATTTCTAGATATATTTACAAATTTCAAGCTTGAAATGATCTTATCGGTCAATAATTTTGCCTATTTGAAGAATTTGTTTATAGGAAGAAGGAAAATTATCCTCCAATAAAATAATTTACATTTTTTCGTTATATCATTTGTTTCTGCAGAAATCCATTTTGTTCAGGTTTCTGGAGATAGCGAAAGCTACCGTTATTATGCTCCTTGTTGTGGTTACATTCCAGCATGAGGAGCATTGCTTTAGATCTATGATTAATCTGTTTCTCTGAATAAATATTAGAAAGCTTTCTGATTTGTGAAAATAACGCACTTCTGTCAACCAATCGGGAATTCTCCATGGTCATCACACTGACCAATCAGAATCAAGTATTTCATATAGACACAGTGTAATGTACAATAATGTTGAATGTCTGGATTCATATAAAATATATTTGAACAAATATAAAACTCTGCGTGTTGTTTAACCAAGCAATTCTTGCAGAATCACAAGTGTGTTGAGTAACAGGGAAACACACACACACACACACACACACACACACAAACACTCATTAACCTTTTAATCAGCATTTATAACCTCTTACTAAATTATCACTGCATCTTAATAACCAGAATATAATGAAATGTGTGTGTGTGTGTGTTTTAAAGTTGCAGTGCTTACATATAGTCCCACTAAGTCTTCTTGTTATAAAAAAAAACACTAATATGACAGCGTTCTTAGAGCTTCCTTATATTGTGTCTGTATAAGGAAATGAGACAGGCCACTTCTTGAAATATGAACGGGACGGTGTGTTCATAGCGCCTGCACTACAGAAAGTCCCGCCCTTCGAAAAAAACAAGCCAGTCGTCTTGTTGGTAAAGATGACAAAAGAGTCAGGTCTATCAGATTCTTAGACTGAGATCAAATGCCCTGCCTCTCTCTCCTCGACAGTCCTGACAGTTTTTCGACTGATTATGGTTTAACTTTGTCAGCATGTCAATAACAGCATAGCTAACCTGTAGAGTCGATGATTTATTGTGGAGATATCTCTAAAAACGGCAGTTACACATGAGCATCTTATAGCATAACACAGTCTATTTAAAGACTAACACTAAGTAATACATTACGAATAACACCTTACACTTTAGCGCAGACATAAACAGAGAAAAAAAATATTTGGCAACCATAAAGGAAATAAACTGTAAAATCCAGATTAGTTAAATGAGCTAAAGCCAAGCAGTAGGGGTGAATATTAACCTTATGGTCACACTAGCAAGCGACGTGGCACCACAATTTCCACGACAGCAGCAAAGCAACAAAGCAACATCTAAACTGAGACTTTCAATTATATGCAAATTACGTATGACACAGTAAAGAGACGAATCCAAACAATTGGCTCGAATGATTCCTCGGACCAGTCTTATGCCGCGTGCGGTCCGATGTTTCTTCAATTCCCCACTCAAAACGTTAGTTCTTATCAGCAATTAGTCCTGCAAAAATGTGTACAGAGATATTACAAAGAAAAATAAAAATCCTCTGAGCTCTTCATCAACAAGGCATTTCCACCCACACAACTGAATGTTTTTTGTTTTTCGCACCATTCTGTGTAGAGACCGGTGTGTGTTTGTGTGTGAAAATCCCAGGAGATCAGCAGTTTTTCTGAAATATTCAAACCATTCCATCCGGCACCAACAACCATGCCACGGTCAAAGTCACCGAGATCACATTTTTTTCCCCATTCTGATGTTTAAAATGAACATGAACTCTAGCTCCGCATTATTTTATGTATTGTGCTGCTGTTACATGATTGGTATTGGTTGATGAGATAATCGTATGAATGAGAAGGTGTACAGGTATTCCTAATAAAGTGGCCAGTGTGTGTTGGTTATTTATTGGTGCCAGAGAGGTTTTTTTTTTTCACCCATGGAGCCCATTTTTATTAAAATTAGATTATATTCCAGTTGGCATTATAACTGACACTCATGGACTCCACTTTCAGAACCACGAGTCTATGTAACCTTGCTTTCATCCTTCTTCACTTCTCCTCTCTCTTGTTCTGTCATCTGTCTCTATCTCTTTTTCTATTTCTGCCTCTCCTTCATTTTCTGTCCATCTATTCCTTGTCACTTTCTCACTGTTTTCACATCCCCCCCCCTTTCTCCATTATATGTTTATATCACACTTCTGTCTAGGGGTGTGAAGAGTCCATTAGTCAGTGGTTTGACCTTTGAATTCGTCTGAAACCGAAGGGATTTAAACATCAAAGAAGGAGAAACAGATGTAAGAGAAAATGAGAAAAAAAGAGACTGTGAAAAAAAGAGTGCTGTTATAGTATCATCCAGAGCAGCACATAGATACATAGAACTGTAATTGAGTTGTGTGTGTGTGTGTGTGTGTGTGTGTGTGTGTGTGTGTGTGTGAGA
>CM040467.1:2444362-2457582 GCA_022758105.1 Pangasianodon gigas
TTATAAACCATGGCAGCTCCCTAATGCAATGTTATGAATTTCTAAAGTGATATACAGGCTGCACCTGAGAGTGTGTGTGGAGAGTTTGAGTAGGTGTGTGTGTGTGTGTGTTTGTGTGTGTGTGTGTGTGTGTGTTGTTGTTGTTCTCTATAAAGGAGTTCTACACCACCAGGCAAGGCATTCTTGAAAATCATAACTGCATTTGACAGGGTGTGATGAGGCGCACAGCTGGTTCTTACGATGTGGTTATTTCGTACACAAATCAATCGAATGTTCATCACGGAGGTGTGTATTACTGATTTACTCTTCATTTCCACTCCAAAGTGAAGTGTGCTGTCTAGGGTCCAAAAGTCTGAGTGCACAACAGAGACCTGTTTTTATTTCATTGTTTAAATAAATGAATATATTTTTCCCCCAGTAGGGGGCATCTGTGCTTTGCTTAGTTAAAAAAAAACACCCACATTCAAGAGTCATCATGCTCCAGTTTGAAGGCAAGTCCTTAGGTAGGCAGTATTTTTTAACCAGTATTTGTACACTCCTGTGATAAAGCCTGTCCCATTTGGAAGGATGTCACTCAGACAGAGGTGTTGTTTAGAAATATAGGCTAAATCACTTGTAACTAACAGCCTGTTGGTATTTGTCTTGCAAACTGTTAGGAGTCATTCTGTTATTAAAATTGCCTACCTAACAAAATGATATCACAATATGCACTATGTAGCTAGCATCTCTTTGTGTAGCTAGGTAGGCTACACTCTCCGAAATAAATGTTACTAAACTGTACCTATCATTGTCAGTGGGGTGGTCCCCTCATAGGTACATCTTTTGTACCTTTAATATGTATGGAAACATGAAAATGTGACCCTAGTTACCTTTTAGAGCAAAGCATTAAAGGTATATTACACCTTTCTAGGTAAAAGAAATATACTGAAGGTACTAAAGGTACACTGTTGAGGGTACCACTGCAGCAACAAGGAAAGGTATAGTTTAGTACCCTTTTTTTCCTGAGAGTAGCAGGAAAAATAGTTGCCACTAGTTCAGGATCCATCCTTGGGTAAGGATGGGTAAACAAACAGCACTGGTGCAACCCGCTAAAAGCTATGGTGTGTTTGACAACACTCAAGGGTATACTAAATGCAGTGTCTGTCAAGGTTCTTTTTCAGTTAAAATGCTGACCAAGGAGACACAAATGCGACTACTAAAACAGGTGCTCTGTAATGAAATGCAGCTTATGTGAGCAGGAATGCAGAAATGGGTTTCGACATCCCATAAGACCTGTTTTTGCATTGGGAATACATAGTGAAAGACATAAACAGCCCAACATGCACACTTTCATAAACACATTTCCCTTCTCACACAATAACAGGTTATCTAAACAACCCAATATGCATGTTTATTTTTCCATTTCCTGCACACAGACATGCACACACAAATACACGTTTCTTTTCCTCACCTGTGATGTGGTAGGTGACCTGACGGTTGCTAGGAGAGCTGTCATCATCACGGGTGTTCAGCACAGCAACCACTTCTCCAGGTGCATCACTTTCCCGCACACTGCCATAGTAGTGCGGTTGCAGAAACTCAGGCATGTTGTCATTGGAGTCACCAACTGCTATGGCAACCGTCGTCGAGGATGACAGACTGGCTGGGTCACCGAGATCAAATGCCCAGACTGTAAGACTGTGGACGGGGTTAAGTTCATGATCAAGGCCTTTTAGAGTTGAAATCCACCCAGAAGTGCTATCAATTGTAAAATAGCTCCCACTGTCCTTCAAATCCTCGCTTCCTGATCCCAGAAGCCCAGGTGGAGCAAGGCTGTATGTCACCTGACCATTGGCTGACCAGTCAGGATCCACTGCTAGCACCTGGAGGATTCTAGTGCCAGCAGGAAGTCCCTCAATGATGGAGGCTTCATATGAGTTGGACTCAAATGCTGGTTTGTTGTCATTTACATCTAGAATTTTTACTTCCACATCTATGACAGCAACTGAATCTATGAGTCCTTGCTGCAGGGTTGCAGTCACTTTAAAATGGAATTCCGGAGTTTGTTCACGGTCCAGTGGCTTTTCCAATTTTATTATCCCACTCTCCTTGTCCACAACAAAAACCCCATCGCTATTACTCTCCACAGTCTGACCAATCACAGCTGAGAAACTGACAGGTAGAGAGTTCTGTCCACGCTGGCTCTGCAGATGCACTGCTCCTAGTGTGGAACCAATGGGTGTATCCTCTGGAACACTAAAGGAGAAGTGTGGTTGGTTAAAGACAGGTAAGTGGGCATCGTTTGAGAGGATGTGAATGTACACAGAAATAAGAGAATGGCGGACTGATACACCACTGTCTGAGGCTTTCACAAAAAAGGACAACACCGACCCTTGAAGGGGGCTGAAGTTGCCCTTGGTAACTACCCAACCACTATCAGGATCTATATCCAGCAATTCTGTGACCTGGACACTGGCTTCACTGTATAAGCTGTAGTTGATCTCTCCATTGAGCCCCTGATCAGCATCCCAAGCCTGCACTTGTGTCACTAAAGAGCCGGGTTCCACGTCTGCCCGAACGCTAGCACGGTACTCTGAGGCATCGAAAAGTGGGGCATTATCATTCTCGTCCAGCACTGCAATCCGAACATGGCAATATGCAGTTCTTCCTCCTGTGTCGACTGCTGCAATGGACAGCACAAATTCATTTTGCTCTTCCCGATCCAATCTCTCCAGAGTCGTTATCTGACCATTGCTGTCTATACTAAACAAGTATCGTGCTACATCTGAGAGCAAAACGTAGTGCACTTCACCAAATGGTCCAGGATCAGCATCCAGAGCCCTAATCATAATGACCTTTGATCCAGTTGGCATGTTCTCTCGTACCTCTGCTTCATACATGCTCTGGGTGAATTGTGGCGTGTGTAGGTTAGCCCACTCCACGTGTACGTGCACTTGTGCTGTGCTGGTGAAAACTCCGTCCGAAACACTCACATTCAGGCTGATAGTGGGTGGCATACGTTGCGTCCTCCGCTGTCCACTCAGAGTCAAAATCCCTGAGGAAGCATCCAGGTCAAATAGCAATCGCTCGTTTCCTAATAACAAAGCATAATGTAGTCGGTCTACATCAGACTGATCTGCATCAGAAGCCTGAATGCACATGACAAAATGCCCTTTGGGTGCAAGTTCATAAACTGAGGCCTCATACAGTAGTTGATTGAAGACTGGAGCATTGTCGTTTGTGTCTGTCACCTGAACTGTGACCTGCACCTCAGTGCTAAGAGGAGGAAAGCCATTATCAGTTGCTTTGACAAAGAAAACATAGTGCTGAATGGTTTCGTGATCGAGGGAGCGAGCAGTCAAGATCAGGCCACTGCTACTGTCAATGTGGAAGTGGTCTGTGCTGTTGCTGCGGTCAGGGATGATTTGGTAGCGAACTGCTGCATTTTTCTCAGAGTCTTTATCTGTCGCTTGCACCTGCAAAGCAGGAGTTCCTATCATGGCTGATTCAGAGATTACTGCTTTATAAATTGGTTGTTCAAACACAGGTGCATTATCATTCATGTCTAAAACTGTCACCTCAACATCCACCTCTGCTCTAGCACCAGTGAGGCAGTCTGTTGCTCTGATGATCAGTTTGTGGACTGGGTCGGCCTCAAAGTCCAGAGGGGCTATAACACTGATGATGCCAGTGTCAAATCCAATAGAGAAAAGGCTATCAGGGTTGCCATGTGTGATGGTGTAGAGAACATTCTGTCCTTCTGGACTGCTGGCATTGATTCCCAGAACTGGTGTAAACACTGGCACATCCTCACTCACTTTAACAGAGTAGAATGGCCGGTCAAATACAGGCATTGCCCGGTTCACAACAGTGACAGGGAAGGTGATAGAAGAGGACAGGGATGGTGTGCCACTATCACGAGCGAAAACCAGGATTTGGTATTCCACACTGGACAGATCAGCATCAAAGGCCTGGCGTAATCTGAGCTCACCGCTAATACGGTCCATTTCAAAGTGTCCCAGCTCATCCTGCAGGAAGTAGCTGACTTCTCCATTTGGACCTTTGTCACTGTCTATAGCTGTCACACGAAATATGGACACCCCTGGTTCTGCCTCCACTTGCACGGCTGCATAATATGGAAGTCCGACAAAAATGGGTGCGTTGTCGTTGACGTCTGTGACACGTACACGCACAAGTGCCCTTGCAACACGCAACCTGTCTTCCTCTCGACTTGCCTGCACGAGAAGTCCATACTCCTCTTTGTCCTCTCTGTCTAAGGGGACTCCTACTGTCTCTATAGCTCCAGACGTGGGACGGATTCGAAACTTCCCACCAGAGTTCAGCAAAGTATAACGTAGTGGCTCATTCAATTTGTTGCCAAGCGCTGTAACCACAGTGACTGTTGTCACATTAGCATCGTTCTCCTGAATGTTAGCATTGTAGATGTTGTGTGTGAAAGCCAGGCCACTGTCAAGTGCCTCACGCACAAGAACGGTCACCAAAGCTGTGCTGGAGAACCGTCCATCTGATACACGAACATTAAACCGGAAACGGTCTTTGCCAAAGGTGCTGTTTCGGACTGTGATTAGCCCAGTGCTCAACTCTACAGCAAAATGCTCCAGATTGGTGTCAGTCAGTGAGTAGGTGAGGTCGGATTGACCGTCTCCATCAGGATCAGAGGCAGAGACTCTCAAGGCTTCCACTCCCTCGTAGGTAGGAAGCAGAAGAACGGCTTCATAGAAATCCTGGGAAAACTGTGGTGCACAGTCATTAATGTCTTGCACTTGAATGGTGACTTCCGCAGGATGTTCAGCTGATAGCTGTGGACGTCCACTGTCCCTTACACTCACATGAAAATGGAACGTAGGTGTTTTTTCATGGTCCAATTGAGCAATGGTTCTAATGGAACCGGTGCCAGCATCTACAGTAAAGAAACGCCTGGCATTCTCTTCCTGGATCTGATACACTAACAAGGCATTATGGTTCCGGTCAGCATCTGTTGCCCGTATAACCAAAGGCTCACCCGATTCACTCAGCACCACACTGTTCAGCCCTGCTCCTTCACTGATGTCACCCCGGTAATGTAGCTGCTGGAACACAGGGGCATTGTCATTCTGGTCAAGCACGACAACCGTTACAGTGGCATTGGATGACTGGCCGGCCATGTTGGTAGCTGTGACGATTAGCATGTATGAAGAAATCGTCTCGAAATCAAGTACTTTTTGAGTTGTGATCACACCACTGTACTGGTTAATGCGAAATGTCCGACCTCCATTACCGTGACGGATTTCGTAGGTTACTGTGGACAGGCTCAGGGCTGTTACAGTGGTTACTGAAGTTCCGATGGCAACACCTTCAGCAACCTCGGCCTGGTACTCGTTTTGAGGAAATTTGGGGCCTGAATTGTCAGAAAGTGTCACAGCAATTCGAACAACAGCAGTGGAAGATAGAGCAGGTGAGCCATGATCCACAGCTTTTAGAATTAACACGTAGTGACCGATGGTGGATAACTCCAATTCCCGAGCCACTGAGATGATTCCCAGAATTGGATCAATCCGGAATGTGTTCCCAGTGTTTCCTGTAGAAACACGTACAAAACACGTATTGGTATCATAGTTATTAACAACTTCTAAAATAACAGAACGAGAACATAGAAGCCCTTAGAAAGCTATTTTGATGTTTACCTCTACTCAACCAAGGAAGGTTAAACTTCATTACAAAACTTTTTTCTAGTCCCCAAGTGGCCCAAAAGTTTCATCAAGGGATTTGTTCTACAGTAAACTGCTACTGTAAGTTAACTGTTAACATTATTTCAGACCACTGCGCTGTTGAATACTCCATTCTGATTGGTCAGAAGGTGTTAATTCATTTTCTATAACAGTAGCTCTAATACATTGTCGTTTCTGTAGTAACAACATACACAGGGACTTGCCTAGCAGACTCTTGACATAAACAGATATGCTAGCAAGATTTGTTTTACAATGCAACGGTGAAAGAAATTGCTGATATTGAAGACATATTTTGAAACAATGTATTGCAGCTTTACTTTTTCTATGTTTCTGTATAAAAGCAATAAAAGTAATAAAACACTCAGAGCCAAGCTTCATCACATCTGACATATGATTTTGCAGGTCTACCGTGACCGAATTACAGCTGTGATTTGGGGTCAAAGGTCACGTGATTGTGTGCATGTGTTGTATTATTACCTGATTCTATACTGTAGCTAATCTGAGCATTCTGGCCTTTGTCTTTATCCAGAGCCGTTACCGTGACGACGGCAGAGCCAAGTGCCGCAGATTCGTATACCTGTCCGTCATACATTGCCATGGTAAACTGGGGGGCGTGGTCATTCACATCCTCTACACCAATGAGAACACGTGCAAGACTCCGTCTGTACGGGAATTCCTGATCTTTCACCTGAGAGCGAGAGAGAGAGAGAGTGAGAGAGAGAGGGTGAGTGAGTGTGTGAGTGAGTGAGGAGAACAAAAGAGGAAGACAGAGAGAGAGGAAAAGAGGGAATAGAAAAGAAGAGAGATGTACACAGGAAATAAGTATAAGTAAATTTTATTGCCTCAGTGAAATAGCAACAGAGAGCAATCACACTCACTCACTCGCACTCTCACACACTCACACACTCACACACACACACACACATACACACGCACAGAGGAGCAGATAACATCTCTCGGTGGATTACAATAACACATTTCATCTGTTTCACAGGCTGCGGGAATATTTATGAGGCGCACACACACACACACACACACACATACACACGCACAGAGGAGCGCTGAAACAGAGAGCGAGTGTGATCAGATCGATAATTAGATTGCTGCGCCGGGAGACGACATTAACAGATATACACACACACACACACACATTACTGCCAAGGTACACACAGCCGCAAGTGAGGAAGGGATAAGAAACAAAATAGAGAATTAATGATGAAAAAAAGAAGGGAAAAGAGAGAAAAACAGGCAAGAGTTATATCTTATGAGAGAGAGAACAAGAGAGCAAAAGAACCGAGAGAGAGAACAGAGAGAAAAAAAGGAAAGACAGAAATCAGCAGAGGGAGAGACAGATAAAGAGGGACTCAGACAAGGGGAGAGAAAGACGGAGGGAGGTAGTGAGCTATAAAACTGAGAGACAGATAAGAGCTCTTTGTCCTTTTTTAACCTCAGATAGAGAGTAAGACACACAACGATAGACAGAGAGAGGAAGACAGGGAACGAGGAAAAGAAGAAAGCTAATCCTATGCATGCTATCCTGTCCGAACGGACAGAAAACACAGACAATGCATCATAAAACGTCAGAGACGCTACCAACAGAAAACTTCCTGACTTTGCACTATTGTAATATACTCAATAGCTAGCTGATAGCTAATGAGCTGATCAGCTAATTAGCAGTTGAGATTAGCACTCCACATAAATCAACACACAGCTAAATCTTGAAAAGAGAACACACAAAAGCTAGCTGTATCTGACAGTGTTAAAAAGCTAGCTGTATTTTCTATGTCATTACACAATGTTATTCTCTTAAATCTGTCAAGAAATTGTGTTCTAGCACTTTAGAAAATGGCTTCCATTCCTGTGAAATGTGTTTACCATGACTGTATCTTCTATCAGGCTGATTAGCTAATGGACAATTAGCTAGCTATGTTAGTGCCTCATTTCAGCCTCAGAATTCAGAATAAAACTTATAAACACTTGAAAATAACCATCAAGAAGTCTCATTATCAGATTATACCAGGTTCTGTAGTGCTAACTTGACAACTTGGTAGTGCTAAGTTGACAAGAGCTAGCATTTGGGATAAGCTTGTGTGCATGTAGCATCCGTGTATCCTATCACGGTTTAGCTGAGAGTGTTGCTTTAGGTACAGCACTAACTCTAGAACTAAACTAGAGAGCTAAGCCCTAACCTCTAATGAGCCTATTAGCTAGCAAACAATTAGCTAGCTACCAAACATGCTACAATATTGCACACTTATCTTAACTAGCAACTTTGTGACACATTGCCTACGAGTTTCTATTTTTAGAATCGGACATTTTGTCTGTAGAAATATGTAGCTTCAACTCATGTGACTTTTTGCTATGTAACAAGTAAGGAATAAAACATGATGGGGTTTGCTGTTAGAGAAAAATAATCAACGCAAAAGCAGAAGGTTGATTATTTTTAAATAACCCCACATAGCGGTGGGTTTTATTCTTCTTAGACTACAGCAATTTGCCAATACTACCAATTTTTTATTTATTAAAGAACAACATGTATTACCTTACTTTTTATCCATTTATAGTTGTGTGTACCTGTGTCCTCCATCAGGGTTTAGCTAAGATTATAGATCTATGTAATGAATCGATTAGTTAGCAAACAATTGGCTAACTACAGAATACACTACAATATTGCACACTTATCCTAAATATGACTAGTAACGACGCAGTGTCTGAGTTTCCTTAATGACTGTCACACGCTAGCATTTCAGACATATTTGAGATATTAGCATAGCTTTACCATGACGGAGAGGACGTGTTGTGTGTTAGTCTCATGGTCAAGGCGTTGTGCGGTGTACACATGACCCGTGTTGGCGTCAATACGGAACAGACGCATGCTAGCAGGGTCCACGCTGCCCAACAGGGCAAAGGTCAAGCGATGATGCTCATCTCGATCTGATGCCAAAACCTGCAGCACCTCCGTATCTGGGGGCGTGTCCTCGGCAACCATGACCTCGTAGGTGGGCTGAGAGAACACCGGGGCATTGTCATTCTGATCCAGCACGGTGATGAGAACCTGACAGAAAACACACACACACACAGAGGACCATAATATGACATATGTTGCCTTATGTATCACTATGCTAAGTGTGTGTGTGTGTGTGTGTGTGTGTGTGAGAAGAGACCCCGCTGCCTCTTCTAATTATATAGCAAACAGTCGTGCACTTCCGCCTCACTCTGCTCTCAATGGCAACACGTAGAGATCCATCTGTGTGTGTGTGTGTGTGTGTGTGTGTGTGTGTGTGTGTGCTGGTACAAATTGCATTTGTGAAAACTGGAAGGTGAATACATGATACATTTATCCAAAGGATAAATAACACTGTTGCTAAGCAACTGGGTAAATGTGTAGGCCAAGCAATAGCTAGCTAATTACTGAGATTGATTGATACTGAGATTGATTGATACTGAGATGATTTAGCTACCTAGCAAGCATGTAGCCCTTAGCTTTCTAAGAACATGGTAAAATTCCTCAGATGTGTTAGTAAATTACTAACAAAAGTCACAAACAATAATTACACCATAACGACTTGTCTTAAGTTAAAAATAAAAATGATTTGCTTCATTTTTTTTGGCTTCATGAAGCACTGACACTGGAGACTCCTTCTAGAAATGTTTAACATCTCCTTACAGAAACTTCGCCACTTCACCATATCAACAATTTCACACATTTTTTTTTTTTAACAAACTTATGTGGACTGTCTGCTGTACAAGTCTTTGTGTAAGCTGTTACTATAGAAACAACAACGTATTACATAGCTTATAATGCTGTTATCGAAATTTACTCAACACCTTCCGACCAATCAAAATGTAGAATTTAACATCACTGTGAGATATTACAGGATTTTTTTGCTTACGTAATTCCACACACGTTTTCTAATTACACTTACCGTGTTGTCGTTTATTCGTGTTATTATTGTTAGTTATTCGTGCGTGTTCTTACATTCTGTAGTTCTTAGCTTTAAATTATTCATAGTTTTATTTAGAAGTTCGAGTTGTGGTGTGGTGTGTGATGCAGTGTGTTGTGGTGTGTTGTGTGATGTGCTGTTACAGCATCAGCAGCTTCTGGATGCTCAGCTAAACTTTCTGTGTATTTTGAATTGCCGTTTGATGTTTCCTTTGGAAGAATTGATTTGTAGAGCGACCTTGAGTGTGAGGAATGTGCTATATAAATAGAACCTATTATTATTAATGTCTAGTATTAGCCAATGGCTGTAAGGCATGACATGCTCCGGCTACGACAAATCACACAGCAGCTCGCTGATTTGTATGCCTGATATACCCTTGAAATATAATACACTTTGAACATGTTTGGATGAAAGCCAAAATGGAATCAGTTCATCTGGTAGTAGCCAGGATTTGTTCATACAAATCCTACATTTAACAAGTTATTTTTGAGATACTGGACTAATGAGAATTTCCTACTGACTGAACGATAGCCAATAAAAATAAAGGGCCTTGATTTCCTGAACACGAACATGCAAATTACATCTCTGTGTAGCAAACAGGACTGAAGCGATATCATTTGTGTAGCCCTGAACATCACACCCACATGTGCTTGTTGAACATCCAGATTAATCCCCCATTGCTGTTATAATAAGCTCCACTCTTCTGGGAAGGATTTCCACTTGATTTTGGAACGTGGCTGTGGGGATTAGTGTTCATTCAGCTACAAGAGCATTAGTGAGGTCAGGCACTGATGTTGGGTGAGGAGGTCTGGGGTGCAGTCGGTGTTCCGTGGGGTTGAGGTCAGGGTTCTGTGCAGGACACTAGAGTTCTTCCACTCCAAACTTGACAAGCCATTGCTGCGTCCCAATTCACCTAGTTCTTGTTGCCATTCTTTTGGCTGCTCCCGTTAGGGGTCGCCATAGAGGATCGTTGGTCCACATGTTTGATTTGGCTTGGGACCAGTGCTGAGAGTACCTTCCTAGTGGCTGGGTTTGTTCCCTGCCTGGGAATCGAACCCGGGCTGTGGGCAGTGGAGGTGAAAGCACGGGATCTTTAGCCGCTAGACCACCTAAAAATATCTGAGAATTAGCGTTTCCCAAATCGTAGTATGTTGAAATGAGGATCCCGAAGGTACCCGGATGGTTGACTATTTCCGGTAGATTTTCGAAGTGTGGCTCCATGGACAATTTTTCAGTTAATATTGCCCACAACTCCTTGCGCGAGGAAGGAGGAGTTTTGTGACTGTTTGCTTCACCGAGTTCAACCTGCAAACATGACGGACGAGTGTAACGTCGGTGATGCGTCTTCAGTATTTAAGTGTAAGAACTTAAATGTCAAGCACTAAATGTTAAACACTAACTTAGATAGTATAAATGATGTAAGGAATAATGAATGAATAAAAGCTGAAATGCAATGAGGAGTTTGTTTACGGTGACAGTGTGCATAACTAGGCAACAAAGTTCTCTTCCTTTATGTGTTAGCATGTCCCAGTACTTGCATACTCTTTTGCTACACACTCAAAAGTATGTACTTTTTCTTCACTAAAAGAGTACATACAAGAGGCGAATTGGAACGCAGCACATGTCTTCATGGAGATCGCTTTGTACACAGGGGCATTGTCATGCAGGAACAGGTTTGGGCCTCTTAGTTCCAGTGAAGGGGAAATTGTAAAGCTACAGCATACAAAGACAATCTAAACAACTGTTTGCTTCAGACTTTGGGGCAACAGTTTGGGGAAGAACCACATATGGGTGTGATGGTCAGGGGTGCACAAACTTTTGGTCACATAGTGTATTTAAGACGAGCTAAACTTAATGCCAATGGCGTCGATGCAGGATGTTTCCACCACATCTTTGCTGTGACCTTGTGACCTGTTTGGATCAGTTCCAACATCGAATCAGTTTCACGATAATTCCATATAAATCCGACAAACATTCCAACAACTCGCTCGTTCCCTCATATCTTGCTAACAAGGATCTCAGATAGAGAGATGGAAGGACAACCCAAAAAAAAGATAATGTCTCCACCACCTAGTGGCAGCATAAAAACAACCATGGGGTGGAGTTATCTTTAATGCTACACTTTCCTATGGCTGTAGCTCATCACTCAAACTGCGCCTGGGATGCTACACAATGTGATCTGCGTGAAGTCGCTGTGAAATGGTAGAAATGTTCGACAACAAAACCAAAAAAAAAACAACCAAAAAACGCAGGACTAATACGGAACTGCTGTTCGGTAATAAAGAGATAACTGTGTTAATAAATGAAGTGCTTTTTAAATAAAGACTCTCAGTATGGAGGGCATTAACACGGCTGATGTGCGCATTACACTCTCAGTTGGTTTTGTGGTAATGAAAAAGTCTCCTGTGTACAGAATATGATTCTTCACATTAAAACCTGTAATTAAACCACGTTCCATTTTTCACGCAGCTCTTCTAACGACTATAAAACCGAATTTCCTGTTAGAGGTGAGGAAGCTGATGTATGTGTTAATAAAGTGTGTAGTGTGACCTGGGTTGCCACAAAGAGTTAAAAACCGGCCACTGATAATTATCCAAAATTTAGTACATGAAATAAAAAATGTGTAAAAAAAAAAAAAAAAAAGTGTCAGAAGAATCTTAAGCGTTCTGTTTTTTACAGAAAAAAAATGGGTGAGAAACACATTTTCACACACAAATACTACTTTCAGTACTATAAAGAGTTTTCAAGTGTTGGATTACTGTAACTGGTGTGTGTGTGTGGGTGTGTGTGTGTGTGTGTGTGTTTCAAGACGTGCAAACTCACTGTCGACAAAATAAACCACACCGAGTTACAGGAATCTGACATAATCCTGTCATCTTTGGACGTGTGTGTGTGTGTGTGTGTGTAAAATTGTTTCCACTTTCCAGAAGGTACTGTGTGTGTATGTGTGTGTGTGTGTGTGTGTGTGTTTCAGGACAGGCAACCTCACTGTGTACAAAATAAACCACAATAAGTTACAGGAATACAACCTAATCCTGCCATCTGAGGACCTGTGGAGGTGTGTGTGTGTGTCTGTGTGTGTGTGTGCATGTTTAATTGTTTCCTCTTTCTGGAAGGTTCCGTGTGTGTGTGTGTGTGTGTGTGTGTGTGTGTGTGTGTACCTGTGTGTAGGCTGTGTTGGTCCCATCTGTCACCTCCACTGTGAGGTTGTAGAAGGATCTCTGCTCAGCATCCAGAGCTTTAGCAATGATGATCGTCCCAACGGCCTTCTCCACATCAAACACACTCTCATCATCCCCACCTTACACACACACACAAACACACACACACACACACAGAGTTCAGTGTCTTATAGAGAGAGAAAACACACAGTGTTAAACACACACACATTACACACTCAGACCCAAACACACAAATACACAATACCTTCCAGAAAGAGGAAACAATTACACACACACACACACACACACACACACAAATACACAATACCTTCCAGAAAGAGGAAACAATTACACACACACACACACAAACACACAAATACACAATACCTTCCAGAAAAAGGAAACAA
>CM040467.1:2457682-2472924 GCA_022758105.1 Pangasianodon gigas
GAGCGAGAGAGAAACAGAGAGATAGAGCAAGAGAGAGATAGAGCGAGATAGAGAAACAGAGAGAGACAGAAAAAGTAAGGGAGAGAAACATAGAATGAGAGAGATAGACAGAGACAAAGACTCATTAGTTGAAAGAGCGAGAGCAAGAGAGAGAAGCAGAGATAGAGAGAAACAGAGAGAGAGAGAGTTAGAGCGAGAGAGAGAGTTAGAGCGAGAGAGAGAGAGACAGGTGGGCTGATACCTTCTTTAGAACAGTTGCTGCCACAGGCAGTCTGGAGAACAAAGAACGTCTCACGGAAAGGACGCGGCCCTTCCCATAGGAAGCATTAAGGAAAAACAGAAAGAGAGAGAGAGAGATGGAGGTAGAGGAAGAGAGTGAGGGATGAAAAAGAAAGAACAGAAGTTGGAAAAAGGAAAAGATAAGAACAGGTCAAAGGAAAGTAGAGAAGAGAGGAGGACAGTCAGAATAGAGGACGGTTTTTTTTTTAAGAATGAGGGGTAGAGATGGAAGGAGTGAAAAAAAGAAAGAGACACAGAGATGAAGAAAAAGGTAATATAGAAAATAAACAAGGGAGGCCAGAAGATGATAGAATAAAAAGAATGAAGGAGAGATACAGGAATGAAGTGATGGAACAGAGGCAGGCAAAAAAGAAAAAAACAAAGAAGGATGAGAGGAGAAAGAACAGAACAGGAGACCAAGGCAGATGAAGAAAAAGCAAGGCATACGGAAGAAAGGAGATGAAGGGGTAATGGGAAGGAATGACACAATCAAGGAAGAATGGCCGTTGGAAATAAAAAGAACAAGGGACAGTTTAGAGCAGGAAAGAGAAAAATAAGAATGGAATAGAGGGTGATGAAGAAAGAGGAGAAGAAGTGAAGAGAGAGAGAGAGAGAGAGAGAGAGAAAGAAAGCGAGAAAGAGAGAGATTGGGCTGTGACTCAAGAGCAAGAACGAAAAAGAAAAAGAAAGGCAGAGAAAGGCGATAAAGGAGTGCAAAGCAGCCACAGCCAAAGCAAGCAGAAGGTCTCTGAATACTTAAAGCATGCGTGGTGCATTATGGGAAATGTAGTCTTCCACAGTAACTCTACAGCGACTACAGGAAGTGAACTGCGCACTAATTAGCGATGCGGTGTTTCTCTCAGTGACCTGAACACTGTAAGAAAATCTAATTAAGCTGGCAGGCTTGGCTGCAAGAATCATCCTAAATGTCAATAAACGTTAGCTTAAAGTTCATAAACAAACGTGAATATTAATTACGATGAAGTTCACATCAAAGGGTAGTTACATCAAGAGAAAATAATTATCATTAACATGAACTATTCGTGTTTGTTTGATCGTTGACATCTATACAGACCTTAACTGTCATGGGAACAGGAAGATGCAAGCAATTGCCATGGAAACCGTAAAATGGCACACATGCAGTGTGTGTATGTATGTATGTATGTATGTATGTATATATATATATATATATATATATATATATATATATATATATATATATATATATATATATATAGTGTACCTTCAGGTTTCCCTGTAATGTGTGATATCTACATGTTTATTCTGTTATAAATATCATTCTGAAAGTTCTCTCTAAACTAAAATCATGTACTTAGGTTCTAAAACCAGTAAAGAAAATCTTACATTCAATAAACACCATTTCTTATACTTTATATTTGTAGTTTATAAACAATCCTTAAAAATTTGGTCCATCCATGAAAAAGTTTTAAATCAACTATATGACCTACAAAATATAAAATTTAGGAAACTTACTGCAGATTCTACATGTTATACTAACATATGTGACTAAAAAATGATTAAAAAATCTAAAATAAACCTATAGTCATTTATATAAATAGTCTTTTAAATTGTAAAACTATATTTAAGTCTATAAATCTACATTAATCCAAGTCTAAATATGTCTATATTTAGAAATTTTATGTAAATACTATATTGTTCTGTGACTTTTAAGTACTTTTTAAGTTTAACTTTAATTGTAGCTGATAACTATTGATGAACCTTTGAATTTTTTTTATAAATAGTGTTCTAATATGTAAATCTATATATAAAACAAGTCTAAATATAAGTCTATCTTTACAAGTGTTATATAAATACGACACAAACACTGTATGTCCTATAATTAAAAACCATAACCTTAAATTTAACCTTAATTTTAGCTGAAAAAATGCTGTATTTTCTATTAATGTATAATACTGTTTATATACAGATATATATTTTTGGATTTTATAGTTATTAATAGAAAAACACTAATAAAAATGAATAAATTAATTTAAAAAAATCTATCTAGAAACCAAGTATGTTTAAATTTCACTCAAAAATCTCAAATTGTCAATCCTGTTCTGAAATGTTTTACTTTAATTTAACAAATTAAACAAAATTTTATGCTAAAATCATGCCTAAAATACAGTCATGATGTATAAAATCAAGCAAATTTTAAAATCTGAATAAATATATTTATATTTAAATTACTATGATATATATTTGCATTTAAATAAATTCTAAACCTAAGATTTTACCAGATGTCTTGCATAAATTCTGGATTGAAAACTTTTAACCAAACTCTAACTGTAGCTCGAGGTATTTTCTTTTTGTAAAATCTGTATATAAACATTTAGTAAACTGAACCTCGACTGTAAGTTCTTCTTAAAGCTACAGTAAAAGTTAAATACATACAGTACATCTGACTCCTCATTGTTCATAATGAGCTACTGTGATATAAATTCTGTTCTAAAAACCTGTACGCAAGTTTTATATAAGATCAATGTAAGTCCTGTTCCAATACCTGTAACTAAACCGTAATTAGTTATTAGTTATAATTAGTCCTGTTCTGATACCTGTAACAACCTTTATTTAAAGTAAATCTTAATTAACAAGTGAGTAAATTCTTCTTGTTCAAGCAGAAAGTGTAAACTATAGAACTAGGAAATAATCTTTCTTTATTTTCACTGAGCCTGGGACAAAAACTTCCCAACATGCAAGAGCATAAAATTCCTCACCTGTGATGTCGAACCACAGGGGGGCGGAGCCCTGCTGTTGGGCTGAGACCACACCCACAATGTCCGCCACTTTATCACTTTCCATGACAGTGAAGTTGTAAAGCGGCTCTTCGAATGCCAGTGGCACGGCGCTTGGCGGCGGCCGACGAATCCATTCGATATGCAAACGAGCCGTCGCCCAGCGCTGAGGGCGGCCATTATCCACCGCCTTCACCTGAGGTCAAAGGTCAAATAAATAAATAAATAAATAAATAAAACCTTGTAACTGAACTGTAAATGTGTAAATCCTGTTGGAACCTTTTAACTAAACTAAATTTACAAAGTGTGAGTCTTTTTTTTTTTTTATTTAACAAATCGAAACTGTATGTCATTCCATTAAACTATTTCTCAGATCATTCTTAAACCACTAATTAAACTCTAACTACTTCTACAAGTTCTAATGTAAAATAAATAACTAAACATTAACTATTTATAAAATGGCATTTATTTCTATATTTCTATATTTTTATAAATTCTGATCTAACGTTATTAAACTGCAAGTATTTATATAACTATGAACATTTCTATAATTATAATTTTATGAATCATATTCTAACACTTGTATGTTTGTATTGTAACTATGAATGTTTCTATAATTATATTTTTATAATTTACATTCTAACTACTGTAACAAAACTACAATTATTTAACATAACCATGTATGTTTCCATAATTATATATTTATAAAATATATTCTATAGTAACTATTGTGACTAAACTACAACTATTTAATAACAACAACAATTATTCAGTATAGCTTTGAATATTTCTATAATTGTAACTATATTAGAAATTACATTCTAACTATTGTAACTAAACTACAACTCTTTAATTAGTCTTGTACCTAAACTAGGACAGTTTATTTAATTGTTTTTATTTGTATAATTGTATTTTTTATTTTAATTTTAACTGTACTTACAACTTTCTATTTACTACCTAAATTTAGAAATTTTATATAAGTATTTGTATGTAAGTATTTTCATATAAAAGTATATATAAAATAAAAAGAATTTATAAATTAAATATTTTTAATGAGCTCTTGAGCAACTACAGGAATTTAACCAAGGGGTTAAACTGAAAGGAAAAATTCTAGAGGATAGAATGCTGTGTCAGTCAGGAACATAGGGGTCAAAGGTCAGAGGTGACGTACAGTCAGAATGTCGTATGTTCCAGCAGGGAACTGCTTCCTGGGAGACGACACAAGGCCAGTCTTGGGGTCGATGTGGAACTTGCTGTCGTCGTTGCCATCCACGATGCTGTAGGTGAGCTCTGCATTGGGGCCGTGGTCAGCGTCGTAGGCAAAGATGCGGTAGATGGCTCCGCCCCTCTGTCTCCGCCCACGCTCAGGTAAACGTACCTGGTAGAGTTTCTCTGGGAAAACGGGTTTGTTATCGTTTACATCCAGGACTTGAATCACCACCCACACAGTGGTGTGACGGGGCGAGGGTCCTCCATCTGATACGGTCACCTACACACACACACACACACACACACACACACACACACACACACACACACACTGTTTACTCATTGTTTTCTAGCTTCTTAGCTTCAAACAAATTCTTCAGAAGTTTCTAGTCATGCTGAATATTCCTGCATGTTATAAATAATTATTTGCTCATGCCTCCTCGTGATTAAACTCCATCAATGGGCCAATAAACACGCATATCATTATCATATCATTAAATCCACCGAGGGGATTAGTACTCGAGTTTAATTTTTCCTGTCGTTTAATTGATTTTAAAAACAGATGCTTTCAAGCACCATCTGCTCAAACACACACCCGGGGAGTGCTGAAGACAGTGGGACAGACAGATGAATGAAAGAGAGAAAAATGAGTAGAAAACATGGATAAAGAGACAAGAGGGCCGAGATGCAATGTGAGACTGAAAACAGAGAGGGAGAAGAATAGTGGAGAGAGAGACAGAGGAAGAAAGAAAGAAAGAAAGAAATACAATTTGCAAGATATTGAGTAGAAGAGAAGGATAGTATAAAACAGATTAGAAAAAATGTAAGAAGGTGTGTGTGTGTGTGTGAGAGAGAGAGACAGGCATGATACATGTTCTTGATTGAATAGCACCATATATATTCTCTCCATCCCTCCCTCCCTCTCTCTCTCTCTCACACACACACACACACACACACACTCACTCTCATGCCCTCAAGTACACACAATCATGTTCTTATCAGTCAACCATCAATGTGCAATCTGCCATCTCCGCCACTGAATATGGATTTCTACACCTCACTTCAACACTCTCTCTGTGTGTGTGTGTGTGTGTGTGTGTGTGAGAGAGAGAGAGAGAGAGAGTGCACCTCACCTCAAGTACATGCTCTGCCTGCTGTTCTCGGTCCAGCTTCCTGGCAGTCGTTGTTATGAGACCTGAAACACACACAGTTTTGAATTAAACCCAAGAGCACACACATGCACACACTCACACAGACACACACACACACAATTGGTATTTTGCCTCCTACACTTTGTGTGTATGTCTTTCTTTGTGAACGTGTGTGTTCAGATATATAATAGATAAATGTGTCAAATGTGCTTAAGCACAAAATACAAAGACAAAACAGAAACAAAGCAGAAAAAACAAAGCAGACAAAATACAGACAAAACAGAACAGACAAACTACAGACAAAACAAAAGACCCACAAAATACAGACAGCAGAAAAGACAGGATACAAACAAAACAGTACAGACAAAATGTGTGCATGTGCTTGTGTGTGTGCGTGTGTGTGTGTGTGTGTGTGTGTGTGCGCGCCAGATGAAAGGACAAACAAAACAACACACTCAAAAGTTTTTGGCCTAAGTGCTATCAGTAGTTTCATTCCAGGGAAAGTGGCAGGTAAAGAACACACACTCTCTTTCAAAGGTCTTAACGTCAAACTTCTGACTTTATCACCATAACAACCAGTGGCTCAATTCCTAAACACTTTGGACCTGTGTGTGTGTGTGTCGGCTAAAGTGGTTGCAACGAGCAGAAACTGCATACGACAAAGCCCACACACACACACACACACCTGTATCTGATGATAAAAATCATGGAGTCTGTGTTTGTGTGTTTAACAGCTGCACTACTAACATTAGCATATTAATTAAAGTGAAGAGTGATTGCAGACAGCTGAAATAATAAGAGCAACACACACACACACACACACACACACACACACACGATCGGCTTGTGATACAAGTGTGTGAGTGTTTGAACATCTGATTGTGAGGACAGGCAGCATAATTACAAATGAAGTGTGTGTGTGTGTGTGTGTGTGTGTGTGTGTGTGTGCATGTCTGCAGGTGGTAAGTTGCACTATAAGGATGTCTTTCTTTAATCTCATACATTTTAAGCACACACACACACACACACACAGAAATAAAAAAAAAAAAGAAAAAAAGAGAAAAACTGACTCCAGATCAGGATAAGAAAGAAAACTGAAGGACTCCAGAAACATCTGCACACACACACACACACACACAGACACAGAGCTATTCTTAGAGTCTTTAATCACCACACACACACACACACACACACACACGATGGGGGAGCGAGGGAGATCAAGGAGAAGATGAGAGGCAATTGCAGGAAGGAGGATAAGAAGAGCAAAGAAAAACCCAGAGATGAGAAGATGTGGGAGTGAAAGACCACAAGATAGAGAGGAGAGAGAAAAGATAAGAAAGTGAGATATTAGAGGGAGTGAGGGAGAGATAGAGTGAGGGAAAGAGAGAAGGAGAGAAAGGAGAGAAAAGAGAGAGAGAGAGAGTCTCAAATAGTTGAACTTTCCTAAATAACAGTTGAGAATAATACCATCCATCTATTCTTTCATCCAGTCTGTTATCCTTTGATCCATCCATCCATCCAATCATCCATCCATCCCACATTTGTCAGTACATTGTTCTTTAAAAAAAAACTAGCTGTTTTTCACTGGTATGTTTCCTTTATTCACCTGTCCACCCACTCATCCATCCATCTATCCATCCATCCTCCTGTCTATTCATCCCTCCAGCCATTCAACCATCTGTCTGTCCATCTATTCACCCATCCATCTATCTGTTGATCCAACCATCTATCCACTTGTCTGTCCATCCATCCGTCCATCCATCCATCAAATCAAACATCTGTCCAGCCTTCTAATGATGTATGCAGCACCTATCAATTTAACTAATTCATCCATCCACCCACCAATCCATCCATCGGTCCAACTACCTCGTGATACATCCATCCATTCACTATCCATCCATCTGACGACATTTATTAAACCATCCATCTGTCCATCCATCCAGCCTTCTAATCACGTATCCTGCATCCATTCAGATGAATTAATCTGTCTGTCCATCCATGCATCCACCCATCCATCCATCCATCCAGGCTTCTAATCATGTATCCTGCATCCATTCAGATTAACTAATCCAGCCATCCATCTCTCCATCCATCCATCTGTCCATCCATCCCTCCATCCATCCATCTGTCCATCCATCCATCCGTCCATCCGTCCATCCATCCATCTGTTCATCCATCCAGCCTTCTAATCACATATCCTGCATCCATTCAGATTAATTAATCTATCCATCTGTCCATCCATCCATCTGTCCATCCATCCATCCATCCATCTGTTCATCCATCCAACATTCTAATCACGTATCCTGCATCCATTCAGATGAATTAATCTGTCTGTCCATCCATCCATCCGTTCATCCATCCATCCATCCATTCATCCATCCATCCATCCGTCCGTCTGTTCACCCATCCAGGCTTCTAATCACATATCCTGCCTCCATTCAGATTAATTAATCTATCCTTCCATCTATCCATCCATCCATCTTTTAGATGCTAATTCTTGGATTTGTCTGTTTATTAGGGGCCGTGTGTAAAGCAGGAGCAGTAACAGTACTGTTTAGGGAGCGTCTATATTTTACCCCTCAATCATTTAATTTGTCCTTAAATAAATACATTCCAGTTCCAATTAAAAAGCAGGACAATGATGGATAATGCCCTTGTGCTACACACACTCAAACACACACAGACTGCTGGTTTGCACACAGAGACGTGTGTGAGTGTGTGTCCATTAGGGGACATTATGCACCTGCAAACCTACTGAACACCTCCAGCTCCTGCCCTCAGTGTCGCTTAAAGTTATTTATTGCTGTGAATGCCAGGTGTTTTTGCAGAGAACTGTAATTCTCTGTCTCTCTCTCCGACTTTATCCATCTCTCTCTCTCTCCCTCTCTTCACAGTGCTTGTCATGATGAATAATGCATGAAATCTGCCAACACAACACCGGTTTGTCAGTAAAGAGGGACAAAGAGGAAAGAGTGAGAGGCAAGATGGAGAGAGAGAGAGAGAGAGAGAGAGAGAGATAGGAGAGGAGAGGAGAGGAAAAGGGAGAGAAATAAGGAGCCAAAATAATAGAGAAAGGTGGAGAAACAGAACAAGAATATATTTTTCGTTGATAGACACCTTTCAAGGTGTGTGAGTGTGTGTGTGAGTGTGTGTGTGTGTGTGTGTCCTTCATTAGAGATGTGAAGAATAGAAAGTATTATCTTTCTGGATATGACTTGGCTAAAAAAAGTGCTAAAAAATAAAACATTAAATAATTCACCAATTAAAAATAAAGTAATATCTTATAATTAAAAAACCCACTAAATAAAAAAAAAATGAAGTGCCACCTTATACTAAAGAAAACTAAAAATAAAACAGTAAAAAAAAATCATCAGTTAAAAATAATGCAATATACTAAAATAAAAAACCCTAGAATTATGGAAGCCACTGAAATGATTTGAAATAAAATTTAAAAAGCAATTTGGAAATAAAATTTGGATTTAATAAAATTTTAATTATTTATTTCAATGCAGAAAACAAAGGCTGGCAAGAAGAGAGTGAATCCATTGCATAGGAATATATTGAATATATTCTAACAAGGAACAGTATTAAGTCCAGCACCACTGTCTGAGAATTTGATGTAACCACAATATGTCATGCTGAAATTTATGGCATGGCTGTAAATACATTTAAAAACACTATGAAATGCCGTTTGAGACCAATATTAAATACATAAATATGACACTATGGATTAATTAGCAAGGTTAAAGTCCTTTAAATGCTTTTTTTTTTCCTTCAACGAAGGACTACGTGGGAGACAACATCTTAATCGGAAACACTGCTAATCCCGAGGGCTGAATATTTTATAGATAAAATCATAATCAACAGTTAAAGTTAGCTGTAAGTGTAGCAGATGAGTGCTTGGTCAGCTTATCCTTCAAACCGTGGTCATGTTTTCTTTGTGAAGTGCTTCGAATAAAAAAACAAAAAATATTTGCATTATTCTATTAATCCAAACAATTCAAAACAGTGAATTTACAGCGTGATAAAATATCCTACATCCCACACACACATTATAATTTCCTGACTTCGATTTAGTATCTTGTGTCTTCATTAATAAAAAAAAAAAAAAATAGATAAAATACAAAATAATAAGTTGAGCTGGATCAAGTGCTATTCTATAAGGTGCTGAATAATGAGTGTGGAAGCCACTTTGTTAAAGTAAAGCAGTGATTAATGTGATAATTACAAATCAGGACTATTCATGTAGCAATATATTAGCAATATATAATAATAGACTGCGATTAGATTCATTTCATCGCTTGCCATCTTCTCATTCATGTCATCATATTAGTCTTTTTTTAAATTCTCTCTTGCTTTTATGTTACTTCATATTACATTTCACAGCAATTTAAAAAATGCTATTTCCTTCTTCAGTCCTCATTTTCTATCGCTATTTTCTTTTAGCTAAAAGTGCTTGTGTTTAAATGCGGTGGCTTAGATGCTACTAGAAAAACCCCATCTCAGGTACTTTTAGTCAAGAAAAATCTGACAGCTGACAACAGACCCATGAACTACATGCAGCTGATTTGCATAATCTGAAAAGCGCACACAGAAAATCAACTTAAGCAGGTGCATAACCCGACTCTGAATACGCGTAACTTTCCCAGCGTAAACACTGATGTAACATTTCTTTAACTAGTGCATTGTTTACAGTGTATAAGGCATTATTTAATACACTATGCAGTACACAGGTCTCTCTTAACCAGCTAGCTACTGAGTTAACTAGTTGATCTATCCAGAAAATCTTGTTTTAAACATCGCCTGCAGGTTTCTCAGTTCAACAATTTACATTTAGTTTTTTTTTAAACATAATTTGTATAATTCAGAAAAATATCAGAAAGCAGCTATAAATTGAAATGACACGGAATGAAGAAGCTTGGAATTAAGTGAGTGGAATTGTGTAAGGAGGATGACAATGAAAAAGTGTAATAAAAGTAATAATTTTAGTGAAACTAAAATGATTAAAAATACAGTTGAAAGTAAGATATATAAAAATAAAATAAAATTATTTTAATTATAATTATATAATTATTTTAAATACAAAATATAGAAAAGTTAAAAGGTCTAAGTCAAAAACAAAACCAAAATATCAAATGAAAACTGAAAATGATACAGAAATAAATTAAAAAAACCTGTAATAACAGTAAATATTACTCTGTGTGTGTGTGTGTGTGTGTGTGTGTATAGTCTAGTGAAGGGTATGTTTATGTTTAATTTCACACATAGTAAACCTCTTTGTCTCCATCTTTCTCTCTTTCTCTCTCACTTTCTGTCTCTCTCTCTCTGTCTGACCTTTAGAAAGTGTGTAATTAGGATCTGCTGGGCAAGCAGCAGTGGATGATGGGTAATAGTGGAGGGCCTGTGGCTGTAAAATTGCCCTGTCAATCAAAACAACAGCATTGCTAATGCATCAACCAATCAGCAGTATTGACTTGTGATGTCATGCTTATGACACACACACACACACACACACACACACACACACACACACACACACACACACACAGACCAGGCACTCTTACCGGTGCGTGTGTTGATACTGAAAAAGTTTTGCGGGTTGCCGCTGGCGATGCGAAACGAGAAGCGGGGCTCGGTTGCCGTAGCGTCAGGATCCTGGGCTTGGATCTGGATGACTGACACGTCTTTGGGAGAGTTCTCAGGGATGGAGGCGTGGTACATGGGGTCAGAGGTCAATGGGGCATTATCGTTCACATCCTCTACCTGAACAAACACACACACGCGCAAACACACACACACACACATTATAATATATAGACACAAGCATAAACACACACAAAGAATAAACATTCTATCGCAGACATGCACAAACACACACAAACCTAAGTACACACTATATAAACCCACACATATACACACACACATTATATCACACAGACACAAGTATAAACACACACACACAGACATTGTAGGAGAAGCACAGACTCACACAAAAGGATAAACACACACAGAACACACACACACACAAGCTTAAACACACAGTAAAAATAAACACACATATACACACATTCACACTGTATCATGTAGTCACAAATACACACATACACACATGCATAAACACATACTGAAACAAAAAACACACATATCACATGCACATTCATATCACATGCACACAATCCTAAACACATTCTATTATATAGACGCACAGACACACAAAAGCATAAATACACATACACAAAAGCATGAAGACGCATACATAACACACAACAGCATAAACACACACACAAAGAAAATGAACACACAAAGAAAATGAACACACACAATCACGTAGAAGCAGTTATGAACACATACATGTATACACACAGAAACTTACACACATATCACATACACACAATCTTACCACAGAAACAACATACCCCACACACAAACACACACACAAACACACACACACCTGAATGTAGACTTGCAGTGCAGCTGACTGAGGCACCACCCCCCGGTCTGTGGCATAAACCGTCAACCAATAGGAATCCTGCGTCTCACGATCCAGCAGATCCGTAGTGTAGATCACTCCTGCACACACACACACACACACACACACACACACACACACACACACACACAATGTTAGAATGAAGTAAACTAAGGTGGTAGACAAAAGGAAAAAAAAGCCACGCCCTCAGAGTAACACAAACATACTAAAAGTTACTATTATGTAGCTGGTAACTAGCTAGCTAAAATTTTTTAGCATACGTTAAGACGAGACTTAGCAAGTCAGATTTTGTGTTTAGTCACCTGATATTTGGATCTGTTTCTGTTGAACCAATGAGCAGTTTTCAAATTTGTAAACTGGAAGTGATGTTATACATGGGCATGTTTGAAGTTTTAGAATTTTTCAAGCAATGTTTTGGCATTTTTAACATTTGCTAATTTTTCAACTTGTACGTAGTTTATAACAAACATCACATTAATATCACATCACATAATATCGCTTTTATACTTGTATATTGTTTATAATTATTAATTTAGTATTATGTTATTCCTCATTAATATGACCAGATTAGTCTTTTCCGGTTACTTTTCCGGTCCGGAGTGCGGACTCAAGTGTGAAAGCGCCTTAAAACCTCACACAGTGAACGTCACATTTTGATCAAGTTGTTGATGCTAAGTTGATGCTAACGAGCCACAGATGGAATCAAATAATGTTTTTTCCCCCTTTTCACGTTTGCTAGAACTTTACTTGTGGTTGAAACACACGCAAAAGAGAAACACATTATCAAAATTTCAGCATCTGAAGGGTTTTCCCAGGCAGTCACACAAACATTTAGTTTATATAAAGTGTAAGGCTGTTAACGATGTATTTAGTGCAGCATTGTATAATATTTAGCGACATATGCTACAACTAGGTTATGCTAACTTTACACATAACCCCAAATCGTACATACTAACGCAGGGTTCAAAAAAACTACATCCTAACAAACACTTCCCAAACATACACACTAGAATCACATCTCATTAATGATACAGGTTCAAACTAGAAGAAAAATGTTTTAGTAGCAATGCTGATAAAAATATTACCTGAAATGCTCATCAAATTTTTAAAAAAGTTACCAGAAAACAAACACTAAACCAATACACAACACAAAGCTGAATTTTATTTGGCAAGGACAAGTGGACAAAGGCATGCTGTAAGCTGTACTGGAACACAGCCACTGAATGAAGAGTTTCTCAATTTTATGTAAATTAGCCATCACGCAGTGAGGCAACAAATCCAAATGTGGTGAAGAAAAAGTCTCAGGTGATCAAGACAACTGGCCGTGAACTGAAGAGGATTTTCTGAAAAAGCCCTGAGAGCCAGAGTTAGCATTGCGCTAATGGACTAGCTGAGCTAATCTTATTTAAAAGCCATAATGCGAAACACGATACACACCAACAGCACTGAACTACTTAGTGTGAGAGACAAAAGAGACCAAAGCTAATTAACACACACATCTGAAGCTCTAACACAACTACATGTGCGTGTTCATGTGTGTATTAATGCTTTAGCATGTTTACACTAGCATGTAGCATTCCCACACTCCATTAACTCACTGCATTAGACAATCATTAGATATTTACATCACCGCAGGGAGCTTTCAAACTATCTCTCTTTCTGAGAGAGAGAGATAGAAGGAGGAAAAGGATACAGAAAGAAAGAAAGAACGAAAGAGAGAGAGAACCCAACACAGAAGCAACCCTTGCTGTAGACAAATGATTAGGGAATGCTGAGACAGAGTATGGCCTACACACACACACATCCATCAGGTGGTCAGAAGACAAGTGGCAGTTGCCAAGGTTGCCAGATCTCAGCAAAATTTCCAGCCCAACTCAAAACAGCACAAAAGACCTGAAACTAAATGTTCAGGCATTGGAAAAGTGAACTGCATTTTTCTCTTTGTAATCAGTCTTCGCATTGGAAACAAGTCCACTGTAGTGTGCACGCATTTCTAATTTGCAGTATCTGCAACCCCCTCCATATTCCTGCTTTCCCTCTCCCAATCTTTGCAATATACTATATCTTATGACAGAAATGGTTCTGTACATCATAGATACTGCATAGGAAATGCAGCTCCCATTATCACATTGAACAACTGACAACTGAAGAGAAGTGTTACACCGTGCCTTAACTGGAGCACGAGAAAAACTGCATTAATGCGATTTGACATTTTGGATAAAGTGAAGCATTCAAGCACCCAACATTAATTGGTTAACCTGTGCCTAGGGGACAGTCCCAGTACTAGCATTTGTGTGAGCATGTTGAAGTGTGAACCACTAGGGGTGACACGATGCACTGTTATGCAAAAATTTGATGCTGTGCATTGTGGAAATGTGTGATTCACATTGTGGAAATCAGCGTTCTATTAAATACACATCCAATGCCATTGCACTGTTTGAATACCAGAGGCCCTGATCTGAGCAACCCATAGAGTTAAAATATGTAGAGAGCATTCTTTAATGCAGAGCCTGAGCAATTATCATGAATCATCAGAATTTGTGAAGTGACTGATAGCCACAATGATCAAACACCGACACGCATTATAGGTTCCACGGTTACATAATCACATTATAACAGTTAAAAAGTGTTCTTCAGTAGCTTTCAAATGACACCACTGCAACCTATGCTGCAAGAGAAAGAGGTTTGCGGAATACGGTCATTTTAGCCAACATGGAGCTCTATTTCTGGTTAAAATGGTGAACCTGTAGTACATTCTGTTTACAATATTAAACCTCTTTTCATAGCAATTTTTGATTTATTTAGTTTTATACAGACAAAAATGCACATTGTTTTGCATTGTTTATGATTCAGAATAAAAAAGTCTTTTCAGTCATAGTTTTTCATCATTAAAATTTTGTTCAAAATATTCTGAGAATCAAATTGAATTCTAATCATAAAGCCACTATCGTGAATCAAATCATGAGTGGAGTGTATCATTACACCCCTAGTGAACCAAGTACAATTCCTGAAAGAGTGTGCATTTTTGACTCTGTCCTTTCTTCTTCTCTGTCCTTTCTTCTTCTTTTCTTGCCAGTGGACTTACATTCACTCAGTGCTGCCATTCCAATCTCACTCGCACTAGCTCTCAGTAACCACTTAATCCTGATCAGGGTTGTGGTGAAGCCAGGGAATATTTGGTGTGTTAGAGCAGAGAAAACACTAAAATGTACAGGACAGGGGGTTCTCCAGGACCAAGATTGGGAACCTGTGTACTACAGGCACTATAGGTGCATCATGTACTATATGTACTACTGATACACCATGCGCTACAGGTACACCCTGCACTATAGGTACTACAAATACACAACGCTCTAC
>CM040467.1:2480426-2501061 GCA_022758105.1 Pangasianodon gigas
GAGAGAGAGAGAGAGAGAGAGAGAGAGAGAGAGAGTTAGAGACAGACAGGGAGAGAAACAGTGACAGAGATGGAGCAACAGAAAGAGTTAAAGACAGATAGAGAGACAGACAGAAGGCAGAGAAAGCGAGACAGACAGAGAGAGAGAGAAAGAGAGAGACAATCAGAAAGACAGACATAGAAACAGAGAGACAGAAACAGCGAGAGGGACAGACAGAGAGGTAGACAGAAACAGAGACAATGCGAGACATGGAGAGACAGAAGCAGAGAGACAGAGAGACAGAGAGACAATCAGAAAGAGAGGGGAAGAGAGAACTTGTAAGTTGTTGCACTGCACATACAAAGTATTGTACAGTTATTTTTCATGAACTGCACAGCTGTGATTACTGGTAGAAAAAGTTTCAGTGAAAAACGACTTTAGAGAACAGGAAAGAAAGTCAGAGGGAGAAGATAATATAGTGACAGAGGAGACAAAGATATGACAAAGAGAAACGAGAGAGAGAGAAAGATGGAGGAGGATTGAGACAGCAGGCAATAATGAGATAACAGAAAGTAATATAATGCTAGAAGACATACAGAGAGAGAGAAGGTGATAAACTTACAGCCTCGCTGGAAGCTACACGCCTCAATTATCACATATTCGCCTCAAACACCTTTGTGGACTTGTTTTGTATCTCAGATGTACTTTTTTTTTTTTGTGAGTTTCTGCCACTGTTCTCTGGGAAAATGGACAAAAAGACGTCACAGAGCTAAAAACCGCAGCCTCGGGTAGGAGGCGTGGCCAAATATCTGTCCGTCACCGAAACCGTGAAATGTTACGACATTTTCACTGTTGATCTGCTAAAACGGTCTGAACCTGTATGAATGTTTTAATCACTTTCTAATCATCATTACCATTAAAATTATTTTTGTCCATTTTTTTTTTCGTTAGTCCAAATTTCATTGCATCCCTAATAAATATTACAGCGCAGCTAAATTCTCAAATTTGATTGGTCAGAAGGTGTGGATTAATTTTGTATAACAGCACGGCTCAGATGGGAGTTCCAGCTGTAACAGCTCTAACGACAGGTTTATATTAATACGCTCGATCTAATACGTTATTGTTTCTATAGTAACAGCTAACTCACAGGGACTTGTACGGCGGACGCTCCACAATCTAATCTAAGCCTAATAATAAGCACTTAAAAAAAAAAATGTCTTGTTTAACGAAGAAAAAATGCTTTGTTTTCTCAGTAACACGACAAGCTGCGATTTTTTTTTGTCATTAACTTCGAGAGAAAAAAACAGATGCTGGTGTGGAAACTGTTTATCGTTGCTATAACGTAAGTGATAAGAGGAACCAACTTGTCTTGCGGATGTTCCACAACATTAAATGTAAGTATAAAATGTTAAAAAGTGTGACGTGTCGTTCTTTAAAAAATCGTCGAGGTATAAGCAGAACAACACACTTCGGATTGTGTGTCAAGTCCTTAGCTAATGTTAGCCAAGTCAAACACACCGCAAGCACCAACCAAAAGCTAACTCATGTTAGATGAGGGGAAGTGGGTGGAGCTTCCAGTGAGTCAGTTAATATCTGTGAATTGAAAACACCTCTGTTATTGTCAATCATTCCACCTTTGTATTGTGATCGGCTCATTTGCCATTTTTGGAGGCGAAAAAAAGAATTTTGATGTATTTTTGAGTCACCAGCTCGTATCAACGTACGCCGACGTTAAAATATAGAGCTCTGACATCGGATAGGAGGCGTGGCCTAAAGTCTGAAGGTAACATTTTGTAGGTTAGAAGTGATTCAGATGCTAATGTAGTTCTAAAAGAATGTGTATATTTAATTTTTCTGCAGAACAAGCACATTTGAGGTGAGTGTGAGATGATTTAGGGAGGAAGGAGTGAGTCACCACACACACACACACACACACACACACTCTGAACCTCTACCTTTTTTCCTTTCTTTCTTCTTTCCTTTTTTCATCTCTCACCTTTATTCCAGCATCCTGTGATAGTGTGACCTCACGACCTCCTCCTCCTCCTCCTCCTCCACACACTTACACCTTCTCACTTTCAACTCACACACACATGCACACACACCTCTTTTATCCCATTTCCTCTCTCCCGGCGAGCGTTTATTGCACCCAGCAACACCACCTCAGAGGCTGATGAGAAATACACGCGCTTATTTGAATGTATACAAAGCGCAGAAAATCAACCGTACCTTCAGATGCAGTTCCACAAACAAGCCTCAAACAAATAAACCAAGCATTACGTGTGTGTTCGTGTGTGTGTGAATCTAAGCAGCTGCGTCTGAGAGAACAATCTGACAAGGGCACTGAACATGAATAAAAAGCTCAGTGCAGTAAGTCAATATGCCAGACAGGAGCTTAGCGCATAAATCTGAACCACACACACACACATACACACACACGCACACACCAAATTTCACAGCCTGTCTGTCATCTCAGAGTCTCGCAGTCACTTTGGGCCAAAAAAAGAATTACCTGTCAAAAAATGCAATATTACTAAACATAAAAATGAGAAATATATTAACAGCATCAGAGTGCTGTCTTCCAGTGCCAGATGTCTTAACACGGTCCAAAAGAAACAGCTAGCCTGTGTGTGTGTGTGTGTTGTGTGCTGAAATTGGGTCTCACAATATACCATGATAATCAACAATCACAGTATCGCCAAACAATTAAAAATATCCCAATGTCCGTATATAAATATAGAATAATGGTAAAATAGTTGTCCTTGAAGTCCCCATGAACAGGGGCGGACTTAGCACTAGGCAAAGGTAGGCAACCGCCTCAGGCTACCAGAAGACAAGGGCCCCCTAAAAATGCAAATTTTATATACATATTTAATTATTAATGCCAAATAACATATGTTGAAAATTTACATCTCGATGAATAGGCCCTCATTCCTCCCCAAATCACTGAATCCGCCCCTGCCCATGAAATGGTTTCTTAAGTTGCTGTGATTTGATTCTGCATGTTGATGTATTTCCTTCTGAAATGGGAAGTCAGAGTGACATCGTGTTGATTTACACAACAGCCAATAGCGTTCAAGAAACGCCACACCCCTGCTGATTCTAAACATGACATTAGCTTAGTGAGCTAGCTAAATATGGAGAGCAACGAAGAGATTAACAAAATTTATACTTGCTGTTAACTACGCGTACGAAACATGGCCGCTGGCGTGTCCTGTGGTGCATCACATGTGCAGGTCCTCAGAAATGAAATAAGCTAACACTGTGTCTCAAATCACATAATTATTTACAACTCTAAACCATTATTGAGTACTAACACTAATGGTTTTCCTGTTACAGTGAGTGTTTGATATTTAAAAACCTCTTTAAACCTACTGAAAGGTCAGTTTTGAGTACCTGTCGTCTAGGAAATATTTCTGAATGTGCAGTGAGGGCTTTCGATTGGCGACGCAGATCATGACAACAATCACGCCGACTGTAAAAAGTTTTAAAAAGAGAAACGAAGCTCGTCAGTCAGTTTCACATTGCTGTGCATGAACTCACTAGATATTACAGTTTGACTGGAAACCAGATGGACAGGGATGTCAGTGGACGCCGCATTTAATCCTCTAGATGTACATAAGACACACAAGCCAGTATGTGAACAATTCTGCCCACGTAGCAGCTTTGTGCGCACATGCATGTGTGGTGAAAGTGAAGCATATTTGCACCTTTACTGATGGACAAGCCTCGATGATGTATAAAGATGGAATCATGTTCTCACTCTGTCTGCCTTGTTTAAGAAATATCAACAAAGAAAACAGTTTTTGATGATTTGACAAAGTAGTATGTGTTTCTCCCTGCATCAAATTCTATGGTGCTAGTCAAAAGTGGTAAGATGATAATGATGGTGCATAGTTGCTTTATTTTTCTTCAAATGAAATCTGTGCTGTGATCATAAAGGAGGTCCTTGGAAATTCCTTTGCTCTGGAAGTGGTCCTTGGCTGCAAAAATTTAACTCATGGGACAAAAACCTTGATGGTGTGACCCCACTGAAAGCCTTTGCATCCTGACAGGTACAGTTTAGTAACTTTTCCTGAGAGTGTAGGTAGTACCTTCTCCTGAGATACTGTCCTCTAAGGACAACTGTCTTATTAAGGTCATTATAATTAAACCAGCTTTGAAAGAGCAGCACAATGCATGGCCTTCTTAGAAAAGGCAATCCTATAATTCTGTTCACCAGATGATTATTGCAGTATCAACATTTAATATTGACTCAATTAGAGTGATCCACTACACATAATCATCTCTAAAGTTAAAACTCGGTAGTGGAGACTTTTAGACCCTTCTTGTTGTCATGCATTGGAAACAAGTAGGTCATGCTTTCTATGAGGAATAGAGAACAAAAAGACAAAAGCACTTTCTTTGCACTGTATAGAGAAAAATACTCACATGTAGGAACAAATTCAGACCCACTGTCATACTCTGAAGACTTGCTTGACTTGCCTTACAATGTCAGCAGAGACAAAACATCACTTTGTAATAACTAGCACATGAGCCATAAACTGTGACCTTTAGAAATCAGCACACATCACAGCAATCTAATTAAACCAGGCAGGAAGTTAATGAGCATACTAATTAAGTGAATCACGATGTTAATTAGGAATATATCAATTTGGCAAGCGTGTACCTGTCTCATCGTCAATGGTAAACCTTCCAAGGCCACTTCCATCACGGATGGAGTACTGAACCTCACCGTCTCTGCCAGTATCATCATCGTGCGCTGAAACTCGAAGAACAGATGTCCCAATCCGAGCACTTTCCTTAACTGAAGCATTCACAGCGAAGTTGGAGAAATATGGTGCGTAAAGGTTTTCATTTACGTCTACCACCTCCACCTCCACAAAGCTGACTGATAGCAAAGAAACCGGATGTCCTCGGTCTTTGGCTCGAATTGTTAGGTTAAAGAATTGTTGAGTCTCATAATCCAGCTCCTTGGTTAAACGAATAGCTCCACTCATCGCATCCACCTCGAAGCGGCCATCGTAGTCACTACCAAGTGAATAGCGGACTTCTCCACCTGGACCGAGATCAGGGTCCTGAGTATCGAGCCAGGCGATAACGGTACCAATCGGAAGATCCTCAAGAGCTCGTGCACTGATCACACTTGGGATAAATGCAGGAGGACAGTCATTGACGTCGTCTAGTCTGATATGAAGTGTGGTTATGGAAAATTTCTGAGCATTTCTTTCTGCACGGTCTCGTGCTTCCACTTTCAGTAAGAAAGATGGCGCGTATTCATGGTCCAACTGTCCGGCAACATATACGATCCCACTGGAGCTGTTGATGCCAAATTGAGAGGTGCTTGTGAGCAAGGAATACTGGATCTCTCCATTTGATCCCTGATCTTTATCTGTGGCTTCTACTTGGATCACCTCCGTGCCAATGGGAGTGTTTTCAGGAATCCGTGCTCGGTATCCACCGCCTTGAAGAAACTGGGGGGCATTGTCATTGGCATCCTCCACATAGACAGTTAAGAGATGCCAAGCAGATCTCTGTGGCTGGCCCAAATCATATAATGTAAGGTTTAGGATGTATCGGTCTGTTCTTTCCCGGTCTAATGGCAAGAATATCCTGATCTCACCGGTGAGAGTGCCGATGGTAAAACTACTATCTGTGTTGCCACTGGAAATAGTGTAAAGTATCTGGCCATTAAATCCTGTGTCGCTGTCATACGCTTTCACCTGGAACACACTCGAGCCAATTTCCATATCCTCACGGACTGTGATATCTGTAGGGAAGGATTTGTCAAACTGAGGCGCTTGTCGGTTCACTGAGAACAAGTCAATGAAACCTTCCTCTATTTTGGGCTTGCTGTTGGCTTTGGCCTTTTTGAGCAGCTTCTCTGCGAGTCTCTGAGCTACATGTGTCTCTATACAGCTGAAACTCTTAGGTGGGGATTTTCCCTGTGCTATGGATATGTTTACAAACATGGGATCGGAGAAAGTCTCCCCATCTGTGGCAGTGATTTTGAGGCTAAAAGTGCTTTTGGGGTTTGCAGTAATAAGAGATCGGCGAAGAGTCATGACCCCAGAATCGGGATTCAGATCAAAGAAGCCATGTTCATTTCCTGAGATTATTTTATACTTCACAAGTTCCAACTCATCAATGTCTATGGCGGACATGGTAGTGATGACCTCGCCGACCGACAAGTCACGGGAAACCACACCAACGCAGGCAATTTTCTCAAAGAGTGGCTTGTTATCGTTCACATTCTCGAGGTGCACCGTGACATTTGCTTCACTCTCTCTCCTGTACGGGGCACCCCAGTCTGAAGCCCGCACTACAAAGCTGAAGCTCTCTGAGGATGACTCAAAGTCCAATTCCTGCCTGCTTGTGATGGCGCCATTAAACTGGTGTATAGTGAATGGCAGTGGCATCAAACTTGCCATGCTGTACGTGATATAACTGTTCTCCCCGTGATCTGCATCCAAAGCCGTGACCACAACAACTGTCGTCCCGACAGGGATGCTTTCATTGACAAACACTTCATAGGACTGTTGTGTAAATACTGGAGCATTGTCATTGGCATCTTCTAGAAACACCCGAACTTTAGCCCTGAGTTCACTGTCAACCTCCATTACCTCAAGCTCAAAATCTCGTTGTGTGAGCTTTGTGAGCCACCGTGACGTGCTAATCACTCCAGTCATACTATTGACACTAAAAAACGCTGAATCTGCAGATGGTGTGAGGATGTATTCAACGTCAGCTGGCTCTGGATTAAGTTTTACGGCTAATATGATGGTTCTGGGTGGGGCTATTTCACTCAGATTGACCTCATATACTTCTTTCTGGAACCGGACTTCTACTGGGCTTGGCCTGGACAACTTAAGACATACTATTTGAACCTCTGATGATTTTTGTGGTGTCCCCCGATCTCTTGCCTGCAAACTCAGATTCAGTCCAAATGGGTAACTTTCCCACTTTAGATGCTCAGGAGCTTTAAGGACAAACTCACTAGATCCTTTCTTAGATCCTCTCTCTTCTCCTTCCCTGTCTATTTCTATTCTTTCGATGCTAAACAGATTAAATGGGTCTCCGTCCACAATGTTTACTGCCTCGATCTCTCCATTCAGTCCGGTATCGGCATCCTCAACTGTCACCACAGCGACTGCCAGCGTAGCATCGGCCCAAGCAGGTGCTAGTGTCACAATATTGAGTTTGGGTGCATGCTCATTGATCCGTTCCACATGGACAAAGAGTTTAGCAGTGCTGCTGACACCGTTGTTGCCGTAAAGCTTCATCCCACGGTCCACAGCCTGGATTTCCAAATCATAGCGGCTTTGAGTGTCCACATTCAGCTTTCCACTGAGGGAAACAACACCACTGGTTGGGTGCACAGCAAAAAGTTCCATCTTTTCCTTGAAGAAATAGTAAAACTCCCCATTAGAGCCTGTGTCAGCATCCGTGGCTGTGACTTGAGCAATGCTGGTGCGCAGTGGTGTGTTTTCTGCAATTGTGACCGAATAGGTTGTTGGTGAAAAAAGAGGTCTAAGGTCATTCATGTCCAGCACTTGTACACTCACTTTGGTCCAAGCCTCCACTGTTTCGCCCTTAACGGACGCTTTGACTGTCAGCTGGTAATTATCCTGAATCTCTCGGTTCAGAATGGCAGCATTTCCTCCTTTGGTGCGTATGCGGAGGAAGCAGAAGTCCCCAAGCGTGTATTCTTCTGCCTTGAAAAATCCCTCATCGTCTCCGGCCGTAATTCTGTAGCGCACTTCCCATGAGCGCTGCTGGAGATCCACGCCCATTCGCACCTGGCTGACCGCATACGTCCGCGCCGCCGAGTTCTCGTACACGGACGCATGGTACAGCGGTTGCGTGAACTGAAGCCGTGGCCTGTCACCTTGGCAGCGGACCAGAGGAGGTGGTGACAGGAAGAACACAAGGGCCAGACGGAGGAGAGCGGCCCGAACGCCCGCCCAGAGGGCCATGATCATTGCCATGCCATCACCAAATCCATCCTGTACACACACAGAGAGAGAGAGAGAGAGAGAGAGAAGGAAAGGAAGAGCAGTTAGTCATTGCAGAAAACATATTCACAAATTTCACCTCTAGGCTATGAGGTAATGTTATTTCATTCGCTAGTTTTTATGCTAACTGTTTAACCAAAAAAAATGTCTCCTCTTGTCAGAGGTGTAAACATTAGCATATTGATAAAGAAAACTCTGGTAATAACAGACGCTGCACAGCTTCCATACTTGCCACAGGCACGTACAATAGTTTGGACATCATAATGCGATAATTTATCCTAGCCTGTTTAATTTTTAACCGCAGAATTCCAACTTTAATTCTGGTGGCTCCAACATTTTTCTGCCTTTTCTTCATTACTTCTAAATAAAGATGAAATCCTCAACTACTCAGACAATTTAATATCAGCAACTGTTACGATTTAAACAATGTTACTTAAGGTTTTAATGCCATTCTCTGTTAGCTGGGTTAGTTTGTTATTCGCTATACACACTACAAGTCAAAAGTTTTGAACACCCCACACTGAAGTATTTTTGTTGAAATTACCTCCCTAAGTACTCTAAAATTTGAATATCTAATCAAAAATTCTTTATTATTAAATGTTTAGTGAATTGAGAAATGACTAATTCACTAATCAGAAAAAAACCCAAAAATCTTTATCACTTGTAATTATGCAATTGCACACCACATATTTATGTTTTGCAATTAATACTAGCACTGTCTATGAGTATTTTATCTGTAGGCTTAACGGATTTACCCCGCGGGTCTGCCTGCCTTTAATAAAGCACTCATTTAGAGTCGCGTTAGGATCTGAGAGCAAGCAGTTAATAAGTTCCACAAAGATTTAGCTTTCTGAATTTAATTGCTACTATGCATCATTTTGTTTGGTCTGTAGCAATTATAGGGATTAAACCGTAATAAACATAAGTAAGTCCAAATTTTTTGACTGACATTGTAAATTTTTTTTCAGTGTACAGCCAGGAATATCTTAGAAGTTGCTTGATGTATCTTTGGCGGGTATAACGGGTGTAAAGTTCTTCTTGAAAACCGGTCTAGTCATGCGTTTATTCGGAACTGCTAGAAGACTCCACATGAACAACCCACTCTTGTCCAATTTCACTGCCTTACATAACACTTAATTATGTGTTATGGTAATGTCTCAATACTTATTAGCGTTTGATGCTAAGTGTAACTCCTGTGTAATTTGAGCCTTTTCTTCATGTAAATGTTGATATTCCAGAAAGTTCTGTCTCGTCGCTGTTCCACTATAAAAGACGAGCAAAACCAGTTAGCCACAGTCATCAGCTAGGTTATATTTAGTGTCCATTTTTTCCAACAATGATCTCACCTCTTTTTACATCACCTTCACACGTCGAAAACGCAAACTGACAAATTTCATTTTATTCCACTTTTTTTTTTTTTTTTGCTACAACCTATTTAGTGGTTAAGGCTTCCGTACTTAAGACCTTTTCGAACTCCAGAATATGGAAACACTATCATTTGTATTTGTGTTGAACCCCATTTTAGAGAATGACATCAGAATCCAGGCCTCAAAACGGACTACCACACACACACACACACAATTACATATGAGAGAAAAACCAGCAAGGGAGTAGCACAACTCAGTCACAAAATAATTACACAGAACGAGAAATCAAAAATACATTCGACACAAAAAAACCCACATATCCTTGGGTTTCAGAAAGAACCTGCGGGTTCAGCAGTGTGTGTGTGTGTGTGTGTGTGTGTGTGTGCGCTTGTTTTAGAATCTGATTGTTTTCCTGAACATCCCGAGGGACGGGCAAGCCTCGGTTCAACCCACAGTAATGTAGCACAACACACACACACACACACACACACACACACACACAGAGGAACAGCATACCATATCACCACAATGGTCAGTCTGTGTATGATTCAGCAGTATACACACACACACACACACACACACACACAAAGAATGATGTCGTAAAAACACAAACTCACAAATTGTGGTCTGTAATTACAAAAAAACGTGAAGATCAGCATGTTTTTTCTCTCCTGTCTTTGGCTCATTTTTTCTCCTTTTCTCTCATTTTCTTTTCTCTGTCTTTCTTTCTCTTACTCTATCACTCGTTTCTCTCTCTCTCTCTCTCTCTCTCTCTCAACTTTACCAAAAGTTACAAAGTGACAGAAAAAGAGTTTGTAATTACACCAGCTAACTTTCGGCTGCTGAGCACAACTACACTAACACTGGAAGTTACACACACGTAACTTTACATCACACTAGCACGTGACAAGTCATTTGTAGTTTCTCTCTTGTGGGCGTGGCCTGTCCAGTGTTTATTTTTAGTTAGAACGGTAGTAGCTATATATCGCTTATAAAGCTAGCTAGTTAATCAATGTGAAAATGGGTTGTTTGATTGACATGCTAGGCTTCTAACCGATGATCCCTGGTACTTCCTTCCAAGCGTTATTACTTTTTCGTAGTTTCTCTATTCACATTTAATATGAGGTCATACTGTACGTATACAAAAAGATAAAATGATAAGATATTCGTTAAACAGTAAATTGGAACTAATTGCAGATAGGAACTAAAGTTGTGAGTGGGGAACTGAAGAAACGTCTGAACAATTGTGCCAGAAGTTTTTTTCCAAGGAATCGTTCGAGCGAATTGTTTAGATTTGTCGATTTACGGCATCCTACCTAATTTGCGTAGAATTGAGAAAATCTCAGGTAAAATGTCGCTTGTCGCTGAAATCTTGGCTCTGTGTTGCTTTGTTGCTCAGTACTGTGAACGCCAAGCTAGCCATATAATCTAGCCATATAACCTAGCTATCTAACCTAGCTATCTAAGCTAGTGCGGTGGTGTTACTCTATGTTAGCTAGCTCATTTTAACCACTAAACAACTTCTAGCAATCTGCATCACAATACAACTGTTAGTTTTGTAAGCAACAGAGTGACAGTTTGATCCGCCATGTTACATCAACCGTTCCTGGAACCCTTGTCAAGTGAAAAGTATCATGGGATTGTGTGACAGACTCAAGGACTAAAGCGCAGCTGCATCTCTCTCTTTAGATAGAGATGAAGCGAGGACACCCCTCCCACTACACCACTATAATCCGGCAGAACGGCATTGTGGGTAATGTAGGAACCTTACCCTTTAACCAAACTAAAAATAGACCAACATGTAAACTAAAATACTGTTTTTTTTCCAAAGAAGTTCCATATGTTAGGTTGTAAAAATGCTGCATTTCATCAGTGTGTGTGTGTGTGTGTGTGTCCTTATCATTAATTGCAGAAGGATCGCTATTCCCAGTAGCAGTGTTACACATAAGCTGTCATCCTGAGCCAAGAACACACACACTGAAACCACTAATGAGCATATGTGTGTGTGTCTGTGTGTGTGTGTGTGTCTGTGTGTGTGTGTGCGTGCGCCAAACTTGGGAAAAGACCCCAGAGGAAAATCGAGAGAGGACAGAGTTCAAAGCCCTCAGCGAAGAGGCAGAAAGAAACTGAATTATTCATGTATGTATGTATGCATGTATGTGTGTGTATGTATGTGTGTGTGTGTGTTTAGCTATTAAGCACTGTTATACTTCTGACTCGATGAATTTTACTTTTATTCCCAGTCTGAAAGAATTCTGCTGAGCTTGAGATCAAACACAGTCCAGAGGTGTGTGTGTGTGTGTGTGTGTGTGTATGTGACCCGATTAAGTCTATCATTGGTGAAGGCTTTACTGCGGCAAAAATTGGGGACACATTGCGAGTAAACGTGTGTGCGTCCGCTTCATACAATAGAAAGCAGTTTGAAATGGTTTTATCTGTGTTTTTTTTTAAAGAAATAAATGCATGAAATCAGCAAAATTGCCAACAGAATAAATACCTTCAAGCTTGAAATTAGTAAATATGCCTACAAAAGTGCTTAATAATCTTATTTTCATTTTATTGTAATAAAAAATGGCCTATATTCAAGATATTTATACTTGCTAAGATATAATTTTTGTTTATGTCCTCAATACTGATTTATTTGTTGCTGTTATCATCATACCACAGATCGGTTGTGTGTTATTCCCAACTTATTATTTTTATTATTAATCATTATTAAGTCATTTTCAATTGTGATGTTAAATATTTTTTTAACTTATAGAACTAAGTTTTTTTGTTTTGTTTATTACCTTAATTTTTTAATCTAATATGGAAATATAGTGAATAGTGCTAAAAAATTTGGGCAATTTTTAGACTTAAAAATGCTTAATATTAATTATAGTATTATTGCTTAAAAAACATTTATTGTAGTTCTAATATAATAGAAATTTAAGGACTAATTAATATTGATATGTAATATGAGAATGTTATGAGGGTTTTTTGGAGAATGTATGCATATGCATAATTTGTTTATATAAAAATATACAAAATAACTTACGCATATTCATGAGTTTTAAGTAATATTATGTGTACTTCTGTCACAATTAAAATCTAGGTGTTTGTTAAAGATTTCTATATTTAGCTATAAACATAGAATTAGTCATTAGCCAGGTGTGTGTGTGTGTGTGTGTGTGTGTGTTCACTGATACTCAACCATTGAACTAGTCTTCTTGTAACTAGAATTAAATGTGTGTGTGTGTGTGTGTGTGTGTGTGTGTGTGTCGGATGTACTTTAGTTCACTTTAGCCAAGAATAGAAATCTGAACCTGACTCATTCAGCTCTCTCCACACACACACACACACACACACACACACACACACACACAGAATGGAGTCACCCAGGCAGCTTTAATGCACAACTGTCGCCCTGCATTGCTTTACAAGCTTCCTTTCTCTCTCTTACACACACACACACACACACACACACACACACACACACACACACACAGAGCCTAATTCTATTTTAGTATTTTAGTACTGATGGGAGAAAGACAGATAGAGAGATAGACAGAGGGAGAGAGTGAGAATTAATTACTGAAAATTAAATATGCACAAGCTCCACTGTATAAAAAGATCAAACATTAAATTATTTTTTTTAAACATTTTCTCTAAATTTTAATCCCGATGTCTAATGAAACATATAGAGAAGAATCTGTATATGCAAATGAAATGTAAATAACTAAACACGCCATACAATCCGCTGTGTGTACAGTCAGCAAACTTGGCAGCACTTCATTTATGCAGATTATGCAAATGAGCTCCGGCTCTCCCAGCACGCCGTGTCTGCATATTAATGAGCCTGTAACTGAAAGTGGGCGGGGCTTGTGGGCTCAAATCTGACAGGGAGCCAGTGGGAAGCTGTGTGCGGTCACGGCGACCAATCAGGCGAGAGAGTGTCTTACGGTTCAAAGCACAAAAGGACAAATTCCTTCACACACACACACTTTATCTCACATTCTGTCAGTCTAACTTTCTCTTCCTTTCTTGTTCATAATCTTCCTCTCTATCCCTTTTTCTTCTCAATTTCTCGTTCCATTTTCTTTCTCTCTCCAGCTAACTTTCATATATTCTCCTCCTTTTTCTCTCTCTCTATCACTCTTGCTTCTCAATCTTTCGTTCCATTTTCTCTTTCTCTCTCCATAGTTTATCTATTATCCTTCTTTTACTCTCTCTACCCCTCTTTCTTCTCAATCCCTTGTTCCATTTTTCTTCCTTTCTCCATCAGTCTTTCATCTATTCTCCTTCTTTCTCTGTCTCTGTCTCTTTTTGATACTTGCTCTGTCTTCCTCTCAACTTCTTGTGTGAAGTGTGTGTGTGTGTGTGTTGGCCAATAAGTTGGCCAATTTAGACCTGAGAGGGAAGAAAGGACGGACAGCGAGAGCGACAGAAAAAGAAAGAGAGAGTGACAGAGTGGAGCTATTAGGCAGCAATATACTGAATTCAGTTTATCTCAGATATCATGGACCCAAGTAGTGCTGAGACACACACACACACACACACACACACACACACACACACACACCAATGGGTAATGGGAAATCTCAGCTCCCAGCAGATCGAGTTCCGCCTCCCCTTTCTCCTCGCTTAGCTATTTGATCCTTCCTTTGTTACTTCTGTTCCAGCACACACACACACACACACACACACACACACACACACTTAGCAATCCATGTTCTCGCTTTCTCAATAAAGGTCTTGTGTGTGTATGGGTTAATTACAACAGGTTTGTAACAATGAACACTTCATGTTTTATCACAGCTTACACTATCATTACCAAATTGTCTTTCAATTTCCAATTAATTAGCGTCCCACTGATTTGATGTTTGGTTATTAGGTGAATTGTCTGTGTTGTAACTACTTTACAACTGGCTTCACAGTTCCACAGACGCCCCACAAGATTAAATAAGGAAACTAAAACTAAAAATGGATTAAAAAAAAAAGTATCCTGTGCTGTTATTTAATGAATTAAACATTGTAATGTTGTCGTACGAGAGGAATTAAAACACTTCAGGGTGTGCTGTTACTGGAAAATAATCAACTCCAATGTGAAAACTGTAACTGCTTTATCAACGCCACCCTGTCCTTGATTATTTTCCTAAAACAATATGTTCTGAAGTGTATTATGCTGTACTTCGAGACCGAATCAAGATAGAGTCCAAACGAAAGCGAGACCGAGTCAGGCTCGAGTCCAAACGAAAGCGAGACCTAATCAGGATAGAGTCCAAACGAAAGCGAGACCTAATCAAGATCGAGTCCAAACGAAAGCGAGACTGAGTCAGGCTCGAGTCCAAATGAAAGCGAGACCTAATCAGGCTCGAGTCCAAACGAAAGCGAGACCGAGTCAGGCTCGAGTCCAAACGAAAGCGAGACCGAGTCAGGCTCGAGTCCAAACGAAAGCGAGACCGAGTCAGGCTCGAGTCCAAACGAAAGAGAGTCAGGCTTGAGTACAAACGAAAGCGAGACTGAGTCAGGCTCGAGTCCAAACGAAAGAGAGTCAGGCTTGAGTACAAATGAAAGCGAGACTGAGTCAGGATCGATTCCAATTGAAAGCGAGACCTAATCAAGATCAAGTACAAACGAAAGCAAGACCGAGTCAGGCTCGAGTCCAAATGAAAGCGAGACCTAATCAGGCTCGAGTCCAAACGAAAGCGAGACCTAATCAAGATCGAGTCCAAACGAAAGGGAGACCTAATCAGGCTCGAGTCCAAATGAAAGCGAGACCTAATCAAGATTGAGTCCAAACGAAAGCGAGACCGAGTCAGGCTCGAGTCCAAACGAAAGCGAGACCGAGTCAGGCTCAAGTCCAAATGAAAGCGAGTCAGACTTGAGTACAAACGAAAGCGAGACTGAGTCAGGCTCGAGTCCAAACGAAAGAGAGTCAGGCTTGAGTACAAATGAAAGCAAGACTGAGTCAGGATCGAGTCCAATTGAAAGCGAGACCTAATCAGGATAAAGTCCAAACGAAAGCGAGACCGAGTCAGGCTCGAGTCCAAATGAAAGCGAGACCTAATCAGGCTCGAGTCCAAACGAAAGCGAGACCTAATCAAGATCGAGTCCAAACGAAAGGGAGACCGAGTCAGGCTCGAGTCCAAATGAAAGCGAGACCTAATCAGGATAGAGTCCAAACGAAAGCGAGACCTAATCAAGATTAAGTCCAAATGAAAGCGAGACCGAGTCAGGCTCGAGTCCAAACGAAAGCAAGACCGAGTCAGGCTCGAGTCCAAATGAAAGCGAGTCAGACTTGAGTACAAACGAAAGCAAGACTGAGTCAGGATCGAGTCCAAACGAAAGAGAGTCAGGCTTGAGTACAAATGAAAGCGAGACTGAGTCAGGATTGAGACCGGAAAACATCAATTCCGCTGCTAGGCTAAGCCTTTACTTTAACTAGTGGGCCTCATGTGTGCATTGCGTCAGTGATTATCCTGCCAAACTTTGGACCAGATTTAGTGAAACGGATGCCCAAGTCCAAGTCAATACAGAAAACATCTCGAGACGGGACTCAGGTCCAAGATACAGATACAGATAGTGGCATTGTGTTATACCTCTAATGTCCATCACAGATTTTTTCCTAGACACACACACACACACACACTCACACACACGGTTTACATCACTACGTATAATGTAACTAACTGTGAATGGAAGGCTTCAGCTTCAGCTTTGACTCAGAAGTGGTGATTGTTATTAAACGCTACCATGTGGGCAAATTGCAAAACGCATTTATTTTTAGAGCCAAATTATACAACACGCTTTTGTTTTTAACTGGAAGATGACTATCCTTGACGTCACACTTTATAAACACTTTCATTAAAGTTTTTCAGTTTTTATAAATGCAACACTACAGTTTTGCGGGAAGTTTCCTTCTCATGCTGCCTGGTAGCTGTGTTAGCTAGCTAGCTGCATAACAGGACATTACTCAGCAGTGAGTATTGCTAACATTAGCAAAAGCTAGCTAGCTAGTTGATATCGACCCGTAAACAAGCTGACTACTAGCAAGCCATGGTGTGAGAAAACTGGCCGCTGTTCTTGTAAATACAGTGAGAAGTGAACAGTTGTAGGGTTTGGAACACAGCCGTAATTTGACAACATAAAAATGGAATTGCACGCGTTTGCGTAGCCTTTTGACACCAAGCAACACTATGCACCCACACACACACACACACACACACACACACACACGAGCTGGATAGGTTCCATATGTGTAATCATACATGTCCACACACACACACACACACACACACACAGAGTGGACTGAATCTGGTAAGTTCATCAAGGATGATGAAGAGAGCACTGCTGTGGTCAGAGTATCAGTTACAGTAAAGAATAACACACACACACACACACACACACACACACACAAAATATACACACTCTCACCCAAATAACCCAGAGCTCCAGTTAAATCTCTCAATCATCCACCTCATTATACACAGACACGTCTGCTACTTCAATTAGTGCGTGTGTGTGTGTGTGTGTGTGTGTGTGTGTCCAGCTGCTGTTCCAATCTTTACTCACACGTCTAACCATAGTTACAAAGAAAAACAAAGACAGACAGACAGAAAGAGAGATGGACAGAAAGAGAGAAGATGAAGAGATAAAACAGACTCGGAGAGTTACAGAAAGACGACACAAGAAACAGAGATGGAGAAAGAAGGAAAGGGGCAAAAAAAAAAAAAGAGAAAAAGTTGGACGGAGAAAGAAAGGAAGAGACAAAAAAAGAAAAACAGACAGAAAAAAGAAAGGAAGAGCCAAAAAGAGAAAAAAGAGACAGAGAAAGAAATGGGAGATAAAAAAAAGGCAAAGACAGAAAAAAGAAAGGAAGAAAAGAGAGATAAAAAAAGAACAGAAGAGATCAAAATGAGAAAAAGGACAGGGAACAAAAGGAAAAGAAAAAAAGGCGAAAGAGAGAGAAAGAAAAGATGATATCAAAAGAGAAAAAGAAGAAAAGAGACAGAAAGGAAGATAAAACGAGGAAGAAAAGAACATAGGGAAGAAGAGAAGAGATGGAGAAAGAAATGAAGAGAGAAAGAGAGATGGTGAATATGAAGAAGAGACAAAAAAGTCAGAAAAAAATGTCAGAAAGGATGGAAGGAAGAGAAAAAGACAGATGGAGAAAGATACCAAAGATAGAAAAGAAACCAATAGAGACAGAGAAAGGAAAGGAGAGATAGAAACAAGAGAAAAAGAAACAAAGAAAGAAAAAATGAAGGGGAAAAAAAGAAAAAGAAAGGAAGAGAGACAGAGAGGGATAGAGAAAGAAGGGAAGAGGAAAAAAATGAAAAAGAGACAATGAGACATGGAGAAGAAACAGAAAAAGAAATGAGATATAAAAGAAAAATAGATGAAGACAGAGAGACAAAAAGAGAAATGGAGAAAGGAAAGGAGTGACAGAAAAAAAGAGACAGATGGAGAGAAAGAGAAAACAGAAATATAGTTTGAGAACAAAAGACCACTTTTCCTTTTTCTCCATTTTGCAGTTTTTTTTTTTTTTTTTTGTCTTGAAGTCCCAAAAGTACCTACATCTCATACAAATGTCTCTCACACACACACACACACACACACACACAAAGGCTCTATGTCTTGCGGGGACGAGGCTGGTAAATCGCTTTAGCGGTGATGGGGTGTGTAACAGTACACCTACACACACACACACACACACACACACACACAGGTAAACGATTCCCACCTGCCCAAACAGAATGAGCTAAAATTACAAATATGAGACAACCTTGACCTCACACACACACACAGACACACACACACACACACACACTCATTAACATGCACACAGTAGGCATGCAACAGCTTTATCACTCCTAGTTCATATTCATCGATTTTCTTTTACACAAATGAGTCCATTTATATTCATATATTCTCTAACACACACACACACACACACACACTCAGTTAATAATGCATACACAAACTGCTCACTGTCACACACTGATATTAACAGCACTAAAAGTGTACACACCCGTCCCGTCAGAAGTGTGATCTATAGTTTATTCATCATTATTGTGGTTATTATTATTTTTAGTCTTGTTCCAATACGCTATAAGATCAAGGGCACTTGGTGAAGTGCACCTAGGTTTGGACAGGTACCGAGTCACACCGTCATGCTTGGGTCAGTCTGAAAGTGCTTATCAGCTCTCACTGCCCGAGTGTGTGTATTCCATAACATGCACATCTCCAGTGACAACAGTGTGTGTGTGTGTGTGTGTGTGTGTGTGTCTATGGACTGATGGAGTGGTTAAATAAACGAAGCAAACAGACATGGGTCTCTAGCACTCTCTCTCTGATACACACACACACACACACACACACACACACAGAGTCTCCTTTCTCACTTACAAACCAGACAGGAGCAGCTGTACTGACTCAAACATGAGAGCTTTAACATGTGTAGACACACACACACACACACACACACACACACACACACACACACAAAAAGTATGGTGTACAGAGTCTTCATGACAACCACTTGGCAAAAGAAAGAAATAGAAGGAAAGAAAGTAAAGAATGACAAAAGAGAGAAAGAACAATAGAAAAAGAAAAAGAAGATAAAAATGAATTAAACATCTGAAAGAAAGAAAGAAAGAAAGAAAGAACAAATAAGCAAACAAGCTAAATGGCTAAATTTACAGAGATAAAGAAACACACACACACACACACACAATTTTAGGGTTCTACATAGAAACTATAAGCGTTCCCTCAGAGAGATAAAGTGTTGTAAGAGTGTAATGTCTCCACAGGTTTTCTATCATTCAAAGAGCTAAAAACCTGCACACACACACACACACACACACACACACAGAGTCTGTGGTGAATAAAAGTCATAATTATGTTTCCAATTTTACATCAGTAATCATATGGAGAGTTGCTCCAAAGAATAACCACACACACACACACACACACACACACCTTTGACTGTATTGTGTGTGTGGAATATGTGTGTGTCTAAGGAATACACTCTCTACAACTGTAGAGAAACTCCCATCTCTTCTTTCTGTCTCGGTCATCTTTTCCTTTCTTTCTTTCTTTGTGTGTGTGTGTGTGTGTGTGTGTGTGTGTGTGTTACATGGGAGTTAAATGCAGTCGACTCTGAGCTCTATCTGTCACTTCATCTCTCTTTTTATCGCTTCCTCTCCAGAGTCACAAAAGCACCTTATCATCTCAGAGCCTGACCCGTTTGTGTGTGTGTGTGTGTGTGTGTGCGCGTGGTTTTCAGAGATAGAGACAACACATACATGAATATGAGTGTGTACATGTTATCCTAGTGTGTGTGTGTGTGTGTGTGTGTGTGTGTGTTAGCATTAGCATCTGAATGGCCCCTGGGTCATTGAGATGCGGTTGCCATTGACAGCCAGCTGCTTTACACGATAGGTCAGTAAGGTCTGATCTGTCATATACTGTGTGTGTGTGTGTGTGTGTGTGTTTGTGTGTGTGTTTGTGTGTGTAAAACACTCTGGCATGTAAAGCATACTTCCCTACACAAACACAAGGACATGCCTCGGAGACAGACATGAGAATGTAATACCTGCATGTAGACATGTCACTGACGTGTGTGTGTGTGCGTGTTGATTTAGTGTAGTGTTGCCATTTCAGATTGTCAGCACCACAGATTTATTGCTAATTAGGTTAGAGCTGCACTCTTGACCTGTCAGTGTGAAGCGTGTGTGTGTGTGTGTGTGTGTGTGTGTGTGTGTGGTAAAGGATAAAGAAACAGCAGAATTCAAATGTCAGCCAGACAACCAATCCAATCCTACTGACACACACACACACACACACGTCTGTTATGATTACAGGTCTTAACTGTGTTACTGTTCATTCTTTCTTTTCCTCATTTCTTTCTTTCTTTCTTCCTTCCATCCATCCATCCATCCTTCCTCTCATGCCAGCAATTTTCTTTCTTTCTTTTGTCAGCAATTTTCTTTCTTTCTTTTTGTTCTTTCTTTCTCTCTCATGCCAGCATCTATCTATCTATCTATCTATCTATCTATCTATCTATCTATCTATCTATCTATCTATCTATATATCTTTCCATTAACTCATCCACATCAGACAACTAGCTACACAGTTTAGTTTTGTTAGCATCTGTCCTCAGCAGGACCTGACTGTGCTTGTGCAAGTAGAATGAATGCTGAGTTCACACTGTGACATCACAACGTTACATCTAAGGAAATCTCTGTTCTGTGATGTAATAACAGTTTCCATGACGACTCTGGCGAGAAA
>CM040467.1:2502516-2512948 GCA_022758105.1 Pangasianodon gigas
TATCTTTCCATTAACTCATCCACATCAGACAACTAGCTACACAGTTTAGTTTTGTTAGCATCTGTCCTCAGCAGGACCTGACTGTGCTTGTGCAAGTAGAATGAATGCTGAGTTCACACTGTGACATCACAACGTTACATCTAAGGAAATCTCTGTTCTGTGATGTAATAACAGTTTCCATGACGACTCTGGCGAGAAATTCCTGCTAGTTAATAATGAAGAAGCTTTTCTGTGAATTTGGACACTGTAGTGCATGTGTGAATAATGCATGCTGGGAAATCAATGTCACTCTCCATTTGCTGCCAAAGCTGTTGCATGCACACACACACACACACACACACACACACACACACACACCCAATATCGACATATAGATCAAGCAGTTTTTAGTGTGCTTGAGATGCTACTTGTTAAATCAGTCCTCAGTGAACTGGAGAGGAATCACTCACACCCACGCGCACACTCCCACACACGCACACTCTCACACACACACGCACACTCTCACACACACACGCACACTCCCACACACACGCACACTCCCACACACACACGCACGCACACACAGACACTCTTCTGTGCTGAATTGGCATAAATGTAGAAGCAGGAATTTAAATTCCTGTTTCAACCTGAACAAATAATTAGCTCTGATCACCCCCCACCCCCCAAACACACACACACACACACACACACACAATCAGGCACAGCTGTTTCTAAAAATATAATTACACAGGAACATCTGGATTCTAACTTGACCAGAAGCAGAAACACACCTACAAATGTCCTAAGGGCCGAGGTCCCCACAATGCTAGGACCTCACAAGTGTGTTTTGCACATGTGTGTGTGTGTGTGTGTGTGTGTGTGTGTGGCTACTGAGCCGATCTGATACGGTACTCTAGGAAATTAAATCTGTTCCGAAGCTTGTGCCCATATGTAAATGACTCAGTGATGCGTGTCTGGGTGACTCATGAGTGTTTATTTGTTTACTTGTTTCTTACTGAGGACCCCTCACTTTTCTATCTCACTATTCATTATTCAATAATTACCAGGAAACGAACGCAGTTACTGGTGTCACTCATACAGAATTTCTGATGATGTCATAATGGGCCAATCATCATCCTCGCTTCAACTCGCACTCGGTGGAACTGTAGAGACACTCATCTATCTCTTCTGTCTGCCTCTCTGTCCTCTCTCTCTCTCTTTCTTTCTTTCTTTCCTCAGCTCCCTTCCAACACAGTACTTACTTTCTTCAGTGTGTGGGTGTACGTGTGACTGAAAGACAGAGAAGGAGATGGCATTTGACCAAACTATTACACACTTGCACTGAGCAGCCTGATGCCTCCACAGTGCTCTAGACACACACACACACACACACAGATAGATAGATAGATAGATAGATAGAGAGAGAGAGAGAGAGAGAGAGAGAGAGAGAACAAACCTTTAGTGTCAACTACTGTCTTCTCCTTCTTCCAGCTTCTAGTTTTACACTGACCTTCCTGTCCTCCCACTCTTAGTCTTGAAAGTGTGTGTGTGTGTGTGTGTGTGAACTCATTACTTCCACCCCTGAGTATCATGAAGAAAAACCCTAACTTCAAAGATTAATGGAGCTCATCAAGAATGAAGAGGAGCCACACAAGATTTACAACACACACACACACACACACACACACACACACACACACACACACACACACACACAAATCTAGGTTTCTCAATACCCACACTAATGTGATGTAACAACACAATGCAGGTCTGAATCAGTGTTATTTATATCAATAACGACTTGCTAAGCAAAATGCAGGAAGGTACAAGATTATTTACACCAGTACAGAGTGAGAAAGTGGGGACGTGTATTAGAGACCCATCAGGGGTCTCCACTTTTTTCAACCTTTAACAGTACCCAAGTCTTACCTGCCCCTTTTTATTTTACCCTCCAGACACACCTATCTCACATATCCCTCACTTTACCACTAAACACTACCTGAATCTCACCTTTCCCATCTTTCATCTCTAAATGGTGCCCAGTCATACCTGCCCCTCTTTAACTGTTACAATACCCCTGACTCAGCTGCCCCACTTTAGTAAATGGCACCCACTTGATCTGCTCCATTCTACCCATGAAGACTATCTGAGTCTCACTTGTCCATGCGTTTACCATTAAACAGCACCCCGTCACACATGTAGGTCTTTTTTTAACCACTAAACACTACCTGAGTCTCACATTCCCCATCTTATTATTCCGAAACAGCCCCCTGTCTCACCTGCCCCTCTTTTTGGTAAATGATATTCTTGTTTTACTGCCCCTCTTTTTAATGACAAATGGTACCCACCTGATCTGCCCCTTTCTACCCATAAACACTATCCAAGACTCTCTTGTCCATGTTTTTACCGCTAAACGGTACCACTGTTACACCTGTCCCTCTTTTTACAAGTATTTACCACTAAATACTACCCGAGTCTCATCTCCTCCATCTTAATATTCCAAAACAACACTCTATTTCACCTCTCCCTCATTTTTGTAAATGGTACCCATGTTTTATTTCCCCTCTTTTTACTGCTAAATGGTACACCACCTCATCTGCCACTTTTTACCCTCAAAGAATATCCAGGTCCTATCCTTATTTAATCTCACAACACACCCTACTCACCCTTAATCACTACCCAAGTCTTACTCGCCCATCTTTTTACCCCTAAAGAGGACCCATGTCTCTTTATCCCAAAGACTTTCATTGCGCACAACACTGGTGCTCTTGAGTGCTTGTCTATCCTGCCTCATTTATTACCCCATAATAGGTACAAATATCACTTACCCTTGTTTAACCCGAAACAATACCCATGTGTCACCTATCCTTCTGTGTCATCAGCTCTATTTTACCCTTAATTAGCACCCGAGACTAACTTGGCAAGCTTTTTACCCCATGTCTCAGTTGCCCCTCTTTTACCTCTTAAATGACACCCAAGCTCACCAGTCTCTTTAACTCTAATCAATACCCTTGTCCATCATTTTACCCCTTAATAAGTGATATCTTCTGCCTCTTTTTCTTTATCCCTAAGTTTTGACTCTTAAATCCTTGACTATCCTGCCCCTTACATACATTTCTTTTTACCCCTAACAGTACCCGTGTCTCACATGCCCTCTTCATTTTATTCCTAAACAGTATCCCTGTCTTTCCTGCCCCATTCTTTATCAATAATCATTACCGAGTCTCAGTTGCCCAATTTTTTTTTTTAACCCCTAAATGATACCCAGTTTTCCCTCTTTTAATCCGAGCCCTAAACAGTACCCTAGTTTTACCTCCTCATCATTTTACCCTTTAATGCACCTCACCATTTTTCTATCCCTAAACGGTACCTCTGTCTGGGGGTCTCTTTTATTACCACTCAAAAAGGAGGGTGTGTGCTTCCTTGTTCAGACAAGAGTTAAGAGTTTTGTCGAGTCATGTCAGATCGAGATGTTGACATCCGATACAAGAGAAGAGAGATCGATATGGCAGAATTAATTTCACCATGAATGGACCTTAAGGGAAAAGGGGCTATGCTTTATCGCTGCCAACTTATTGACTGTACCTTTTAAAACACTCGAGAACTGGAGTGCCACTGCTAGATGGAGGAGTGTGTGTGTGTGTGTGTGTGTGTGTGCTGTATCCTGTATCACCATTATAACAAGACCAGCATGCCCCGAGGCGAACATCTAGTCATCTAGTCATGAGTAATTCACTGTCCTCACCATCTGCCCACCGACACACACCCACACACTCAAGTACATTCGGACATATGCTTTAATATATCAGCTTAGCTTTAGATCAAGCATCCAACCGCTTATTATTATCCAACCGCTATGTTTGCATTTCATCATTTAGACGACTCTACCTTCCTGGTAGCAATTTGGAGTTAATTTCTTTACTCCAAGAGCAAATGATGGTTGAATTATAGCTATGAACTCATGAAATACTTCTATTTAAACAGCGCGTATATTGTTTGCATGTACGTAATTTAATATTCTTGCTGTGGGGCAAAAAAAATCCTATGCAAATGCCATCAAACTGCTACATAATGTAATTTGGAAACGTTAGCCATAACACCGTAAGCTGTTTGACTCGTCTTTCAAACAGTCATTACGTGCAGTTCATCTGTGAAAGTGTTTATCCGGTTTATGAAATAATGTCTGAGTCTGGAACGTGAACTGAGTCCTGAATTTTTTTTTTCTATTTTTTTTTTTAAACATCAATTCTCCCTCCTTGCAGCTCTTGTTTCCATGCCCCCGATTCTCGATCCGTGAACAATTAAAACATAAAAACGTAGGGGAGAAACTCCTTCAGGAAATAGAAAATGCGTCTGGTGCAGAAAAGCATGATTACTTCTTCTCTGAATGCTGTTATTCCCCCCCCCTCCTTCTTCTTTTTCTCCTTCTCTGAGATCAACTCAGCCTGAAGCCATCACATCATTCGAAGATGAAGAGAACACAGAAGGAGGCATGTGCTCATATTACATTTCATATCATGGTAATTTTATCACAGCTATTATATCACATAATATTTTATTACAGAATTATAAATTATCACTTGAATTATGGGTTTGCCTTCGCCGAGGGTTAAAAATTGTCCAAAAAAATAAGAAACCTTAAACGTCAGCCTTAATCTCAGGGTGCCAGCACTGCCCCAAAATTCTCCCTCATGGAAAACTCCCATACATTTCACAGTTTTTCATTAGGTGAGTAATTTGTAATGCAAATTACAGAGTAAAATTTAAGGCCCTGAAATTATGACTTGAGCTGAACACGTGATGTTATGTGAACGATATGTTATCACATGTGATAAGTTTATCGTGTTAGAAATCGTACGTGAAAAATAAAACCATGTGTCCAACACTGAAAAATTAACATGTCGAAATAATATTGAATCTAAATAAATTTAAAATACTATATCTGCACATTTTTGAGTTAATTCTGTAAACAATCAGCAGGTTATCAAGTTTCTAAGTTACTAGCTAGTTAGCTAGGTTTGCTTAGCTCCATTTTTACCATTGCTGCTTCTTTCCTATAGTCACTTATCAAAACTACTGTTTTTATAACCACTTAATACAATTTTTATTTACTAAATTAAATAACATTTCCCAATTTACAACTGCTATTTTATTACATTTTATTTTATAACAAATCTGCAGGTATCGTATGAGAGAAATCTGTGAACACTATTGGATTAAACTTCTTGTAGATCCCCAACCAATCAAAAGTTATGACCACTGTCACATGATCTCCAGTTTAACCAGTGTAATAAAAGAAACTGACTTTTTTTTCATGTGATCAGCATTTTTGTAAAGAGACTAACACATGAAATAGATTAGTTCCTAAAGCCTTTTGAAAAAAATATATATATATATATATATAATGAGAGAGTTCATTTGCTCTAAATCTAAATAATTATATTTACTGAACTGTGAAATGCGTTTGTTAGCATTTTTTCATCCCTGTGGACTTCGTTATCTAGAAGAGCATTGCGTTTGGACGCTGTCGCATTTGGATATTATTTTTCAATTATTCGATGCGGTCCGGTGAAATCTTTTAGAAAGATATTATTAAATAGTTAAATGTGTTTGCTAAAGATTTCACCGTACTATAAGGCAATGTTTTTGTAATGGGTTACAACATTTTCATGATATTAGTTTTAGCATTATAACACAACGTTGCTGAATTCTCAATTCTGATTGGTCAGAAGGTGTTGATTAAAGTTCCATAACAGCAGCTCTGACAGTAGTGCAGCTATAAGTCACGGGTTTGTATCTATATGTTTGTTCTAATGTTAGCGTTTCTAGAGTAACAGCTCATTCACAGGTACTTGTGTGGCAGACGCTCCACATAAACATATTAAAAAAAATAGTAATAGTAATAGTTTATATGGTAAAGTTTTCTGTAAGAAGACGTTTATTTAACATTTATGGAAGGAGTCTCCAGTGTCGGTGCTTTGTAACAGACAGAGGTAAAGCCGTAAGATTAAGTTTTACGTTAAGAAGCAACTAAGAAAGTTAGTCTAACATCACTAACACTAACACTAACCATCATCTCAACCATGCTGATGTGTTTCCCATCTTTCACACTCACCACTGTATCACCAGTTTCACTTTGTCATTCACTCATTCACTGTGAGATCAGGAATGTTGGACGTTATCTGTTCCAGACGTTTAACAGTGTAGTTTCTGTACAGGGGTGCCATAAAGGGGGGAAGGTAATGACGATTCCAAGAGTCCTGAATAGACAGGAGGCCCAAGAGGACCCTGGGGACTGAACATTGTTCACTGTGGGAGGCTCAGCGCATTAAGCTGTCAAGGTGCCCAGAATTCCCAGCGGCAACCCAGAAAGAAGATAGCTGTTCAATTTCCAAAAATCTGCCTCATGACAAATAAATTCCAGGTGTTACCCTACATCAGCAACGTGTGGTGACGACGCACAAAGATACATTTCATTTTAATGTTTTTATATACATCTAATTCAATCTTGTTGCATGTATTAACATACATTTTTACATTTAAATTTAATGAAAAATCTTTGTCACAGGGCAGCTATAGCAATATTACGATCAATAACTACATTGCAAAAAAAGTAAAAGTTTTCGAACCCAGAATTAACCCTGGATAAACCCAGGGTCCCCTTTAAATCTTAAAATAATTTCCACAGACCCCCTCAGTATGTACTTATTTTACAGACAAACTACTCAAAAAATCAAGCGTATTATTGGTAAAATAAATTTAGCTATTTGTTGGAGCCAGATTTTTTTTTTCTCTGAAATTTCCATGGAACTTGGTTTTCACTATTAAATTAAATTTCAGCTGACATGATTTATAGGCATAATAACTTTCATAACGGCAGGCTGTGATTTCTACCACTGTAATAAAATTATAAAATCACGGACTCTGTGGCTAGGCTTCATAGACCTCTGGGGGTCCCTGGTCCCCACTTTGAGGACCATGGCTCTAGAATTAGAAAATCTGTAAAGATATGTAAGAAATGAGTATAAGTGAACCGAGAAATGCTTGTGACTTTTTTATTTTATTGGATAAAAATCCAGATGCGACTGGAAAATCCCAGTGTGGATCATTCTATTTAGGTACTTGTAGCACACAACCTGTATTTGTGTTTCAGTTGATACTAAAAATGTCTAATATCAAATGTCTGGACTTACAGTAACTTACAGTCTGCTTCACCAAACAAGTGCACTTACCTTTAATAAAGTACTCATTTAGAGTCTCAGTACACTCTGAGAGTGGGCGATGAAGAAATAAATTGGTCCCTAAATACCAGTATTATACCTTAAATACTAGTACAAGCCTTTGACACATGTAAAGAAATTCTCTAAAGTAAAGATGCCTTCAAAAATAATGAACCGAGCTATTTATTGACTAAAAGCAGTAAAAAGTAATGAACTATAAACCAAATCAATATTTGGCATGCCCACTCTTTGCCTTTAAAACTGCATCAGTTCTCTCAGGTTCGCTCTTGCACAGTTTTTTAAGGAAATAAGCTCGTATGTTTTTCCTTAGCATCTTGGAGAACTTGCTTCTGCAGACTATAGCTGTTGCACTCAGGGGTGGAAAAAGTACTTAAGTGAAAATATATAATGTGTCTACTCGTAATTAAAAAGTGGAAGTATCCAGTCAAAAAAAAATGTACTCATGTGAAAGTTAAAAAAGTTGCTACGTTTAAATCTACGCAACTATTAAAAAGTTAACGTTTTTAACTGATGAAATTAAGTAGGTCACGGCAGATGACAAACAGCCACGATTCTTTATCGTTTTTTTCTACACTGATGAATTTGATTAGAAGCTTGGAACTGAAACATGAATAAAATGGGAATAAAAGTGCAGGAGCTTGTTCTGTTGTATAATGCACAGTCCTTGGCTAGATGAGGGAAGAACAGGCTGTCGTGATTTATAACGTGTACACTGAAAGTCTAAAATTGTATGGAGTAAAAAGTATGAGTTTTTTTTTTCTTGGAAATGTAATTGAGCAGGAGTACAGGTATTCAATTTCAATAACAAACAGTAAAGTACAAATACCCCCAAAATAATCATTTATATAGTAATGAAGTACAACTACAAGTTTTTTTTCATCCCATATTGTACTATTACTGAATTTTTTTACTTTCTTTAACAACATACAAACATTTTCCTGTGAATTTTTTGGAAAAGGAAAATTTGATTTTGTGGGGACATTTGTCCACATCCCAAGTAGGAAAACTGCCCCCCCCCCTCCTTTTTTTTTTTTTAAACCAAAACTGCAACTTTTATTTAAAAAAACTAAAAGAGCCAAAATGTTTGTTAAGGTTAAGGTAATTAGCTGCATTAATAATTATGTCATAATTACACAATTATGTACATATTAGGACAAGTGTGTGTGTGTCTAGTGTGGCTCGATGTGTGTGTGTCTAGTGTGCTGATGGACTGCATTTGAGGCTCTTATCACTCCTGAACACACACACACACACACACACACACACACACACACAAAAAAAAAAAAAAACACCAGGGCAAGGCAGACCAAGACCCTCCAACATCCCCCGACACACAAATACATACACATGAATGAATCTCATGCGTGAGTGTGCACACACAAAAGTGCAGACACACACACACACACACACACACACTTCTAAGGTCTTTTTCTGAGACCATATCATTACTTTAATCTTACAGAGAGAAAGAGAGAGAGAGAGAGAGAGAGAGAGAGAGAGAATGTAACCTTTCTGTTCTCATTCTTGTCCTTCATCCATCGTGACTCAGAGACCAGTCTATGTGTGGTTAGAAAAACACATGTGCGCACACACACACACACACACACACACAGAGAGAGAGGGAGAGGGAGAGAGAGAGAGTCCTGTCTCCTGGAGTTCTCACTCCATTGTCTGTGTCAGTGTGGAAGCAGGTCAGGTTCCATCACATCACACACTGACATACACTCCATCACGCACTTAGAGACGCTGCAGGGCAGAGAAAGTGTGTGTATTTATGTGAGTGGGTGTGTGTGTGTGGTGCCACTCAGCCGCCTGAAGAAGAAGTTCGACCGGACGGGAACTTTATTCGTTGCCATGACGCCCAGCCACTGACCTCTGGGCATTCAGAGAGTTGGCATAGCGGAGAGAGAAAGACAAAGAGAGAGACAGTGTGTGTGTGTGTGTGTGTGTGTGTGTTTGTGTGTGAGAGAGAGAGATAGAGAGAGAGAGAAAGAGAGAGCGTGCGAGAAAGAGAGAGAGACAGATTGGAGGATGACATCATTTCCCATCCGTTGGTCTCATTCTCACACTGTAGGAACGGAAAGTGCGAGAATGTGGGTTTTGTGTGTGTGTGCGTGTGTGTGTGTGTGCGTGTGTTAAATTTTATTAGTTAACTAGCTAAATGCTACGTTAGTGATGAACTCCAAGCTACGCAATATTATTAATCACCAGGAGTAGGGTCCGTAGGTAGGCAGGACCTGCTTTTTGGGAGCATTTCTGTGTATTTTTTTTAGAAAGTAAGTGAATTCTACCTACGAGCCACTAATTTCATGTTCTATAATAATTAATCAATAAGACACAGTGGATAATAGCATGCTCAAGTCATAATTATGGTAATTATAAGTCATGTAAGGAATAAAACACTCCGTGTTGTGCTGTTATAGGAAAATAATCAAAGATGGGGTGGTGTAATTATTAGCAGAGTTACTGTTACCACCCCAAAGTTGATTATTTTCTTATAACATCATGTCCTGGAGTGTTTTACTCCTCTTACCACCAACGATTATAATTTTTTTTTTACTAATTAAAGAACGACTAGTCATACTTTTTATCCATTTAGAGTTACATTTAATGTTGTCAAATGTCCACCAAACAAGTTAGCTCGTGTTCTCACTTATGTTATAGCAGCTATAAACAGTCGTTCCCTCGCCAGCCTCAATTTCAAAGTTAGCAAGACAAATTCGCAAGAAACTACGAAACCACAAATCGTAAAAACCTCCAACCTGACAGTTACAAAGCTCTGACACTGGAGACTCCTTCCATAAATGGTACATAAACATTAAATAAACGACGTTAAATAAACGTGTCTTTACAGAAAACTTCACCAGATCAACAATGACACATTTTTCTTTATTAAATAATGTGTTTTTTAAATCTGTTTATTATTATGCTTAGATCATTGTGGAGCATCCATTATACAAGCACCTTCGCAAGTTGTTACTATAGAAACGACGTTGTAATGTATTACAACAAGTGCATTAATATATACTAATACTCACTGCGATATACCTTTATACCAACATACAGTATTACCACCAGGATACAGAATTAAAATAAGGCTTCAAAACACACATTGTTAGCATTTATTAAAACTTTGTGTGTTGTTTATCGTCACTCTTTTATAGCTAGCTGCTCTTATTTACTTTATGTTCATTAGCATTTTGTTCAACATT
>CM040467.1:2515113-2526062 GCA_022758105.1 Pangasianodon gigas
TGCATTAATATATACTAATACTCACTGCGATATACCTTTATACCAACATACAGTATTACCACCAGGATACAGAATTAAAATAAGGCTTCAAAACACACATTGTTAGCATTTATTAAAACTTTGTGTGTTGTTTATCGTCACTCTTTTATAGCTAGCTGCTCTTATTTACTTTATGTTCATTAGCATTTTGTTCAACATTGTTTTTTTTCCTCTATAATAAGGCCAGAGATTCGCTAAACACATTCTTTAAGCGTAAATACTTTATTCATATGTCAAAACAAGGGACGTCATTAACGAGCAGCAATAATTGGTGCTAGGACAAAAAAACTTTAACTAGAAAAATCTTAATTCTGCTAAGTATTGAAAAGAAAATTAAGGATCGAATGAATTAATTAATTCTGGTACGTATCTTATATTCAGTTAACTCAAGCTACTTGTGAGGAACAAGTCTACAAGCTTATGCTAATCATGTTGGAGATATAATATGCTAATGATGTCATCAGAAACGTCAAGGTAATTACTCTTAATAAGCATTAATTAGCTGTGTTAATTAACGTTATAAACTATTTCTAAAGAGTTAATATGGTCTTTTACCAGGACAAATGACATTTTATATCCAAAAAGGTTTGGGAAAGGGGGTGGGCATATGCTAATTAGGTCAGAGATATGCTAATGAGGTCAAAAGCAGACACATCTCTGTAAAGTACTCTGTAAGTCTTTTATTTTATCATTATATCAAACAGTAATTAATAACAAATGAATAATTGATAACAAGCAAAAGTAAAAGTTTATTTGCGATATCTTTTATTACTAGCTAGGCTAGGAAGTTGTACAGCTGATACTGATAACTTCACATGTGAGCTAATAAGTCTATGCTAATGAAGACAGATTAATGCTAATGAGATGTATAGGAGCATGAATTATTATTTTTTGTATAGGTAGAAAAGATTTCCAGTAAATTAATAATTTTTAATAATAATTTAATAATGTTATGAGTTTTATAACATTAACAAATGAAAGTGTATTAGATAAGCCGCATACCGAGCCAATGAGACGCTCCTGAAACGTTAAACGCTAAACTCCGCGCTTGCGGTAAGCAGGCTAGTTTATGCTAACGAGGTCAGACGAATGCTGATAAGGTCAAAGAAATGCTAATGAGGTCACTGGAAACACTATGATGACAATTCCACTTAATGAATAAACAAAAAGACGAGACATGCTGTGTGTGTGTGTGTGTGTGAGAGAGTGTGTGTGTGAGTGTGAGAGAGAGGTCAAAACTGCTTGTGTCAAAGTTTTTATGCAAATAATTAGCAAAGAATAATGAAATGTAAGTGGATGTGTCCCTAAAAGATGCATTCAAGTGTGTGTGTGTGTGTGTGTGTGTGTGTGCGGTTGTGTCAGAGAAAACCAGTGCACAGAAGAAAAAGGATGAGAGCAAATTACCAAAGACAGGAAGGTAAAACCAGATGACTTGTTAGCATGCTAGTACGAGACGCTAATTAGCACAGGCATCTCACTCAATTATCCAGTCTGAAGTTTCCTTTTCACTTAAACGGTTTCGCCTCGAACACTTAATCTCAGAGCTCGAAACAGCCCTACACCCTACTCCCTACACTGGAGAATCAAGAGCACTACCTAGCATGCTAATCTACGAAAGAAGGGAATAAAATAAGTGATCTGGGTCAAAACAAGGTTTGTTAAATTAACTTAACGCACTATCACAAACCTCTCAGTCCACTGTGGGCGTGTCCCGAATCACACTTCCTCTTCACTATATAGGCAACATAAACAACAATGTGGACGTGTCCTAAATCATGTGTCATTCACTACATAGGCAACATGGAAACCATCTTCAGTCCACTGTGGGTGTGTCCCAAATCATGTGTCCTATTCACTATATAGGCAACATGGACACCATCATCAGTCCACTGTGGGCGTGTCCCAAATCATGTGTCCTATTCACTACATAGGGAACAGACACCATCATCAGTCCACTGTGGGCGTGTCCCAAATCATGTGTCCTATTCACTACATAGGCAACATGGAAACCATTATCAGTCCACTGTGGGCATGTCCCAAATCATGTGTCCTATTCACTACATAGGGAACAGACACCATCATCAGTCCACTGTGGGCGTGTCCCAAATCATGTGTCCTATTCACTACATAGGGAACAGACACCATCATCAGTCCACTGTGGGCGTGTCCCAAATCATGTGTCCTGATCACTACATAGGGAAAAGACACCATCATCAGTCCACTGTGGGCGTGTCCCAAATCATGTGTCCTATTCACTACATAGGGAACAGACACCATCATCAGTCCACTGTGGGCATGTCCCAAATCATGTGTCATATTCACTACATACGAAACATTGACACCATCATCAGTCCACTGTGGGCGTGTCCCAAACCATGTGTCCTATTCACAGACACTAAAACATCTCAGTCCACTATGGATGTGTCCCAAATCACACACTTCATTCACTACATAAGTGCTACAAACACCACAAATGTTACACCATCATCGGCCCCCTGTGGAAGTGTTCCAAATCGCACGATTTATTCACAGTATAGCGTAGGCCACATTAACGGCAACACAAACATCCGTCATCTGTGGAAGTGTCTCAAATCACTCACTCTACTCATTTTATAGGTCACAAACACCATCAGAAGCGTCAAGCGTCAAATCACAGCCTAACGACTATATAGGCCACATAAACATCTTCAGAAACATCAGTCCGCTGTGGGCGTGTCCCAAACCGAACATCCTATACACTATAAAGGTTAAATAAATGCACTACAAACACATGGCCACCATCAGTCCACTGCGGAAGTGTCCCAAATCACACACCCTGTGCACTATATAACGTTGGCCACAATAAAGACATCACAAGTGTCTCAGTCTACTGTGGACGTGTCCCAAATCACACACACCCTGTTCTCTATATAGGCCACATAAACACAATCGCAAATTTTCACCACCCTTGGTCCACTGTGGAAGCGTTCCAAATCACACACCCTGTAGGCCACAAGTCCACCGTGGACGTGTCTCAAACCACTCACAGAGTTCACTTTATGGTCCACACAACATTTAAACGTCTTCAAATCCCAGAGTGCATTGTGTTAATTCTATAGCGGTACTTTGCGGGATTTCATGAGTCCACTACGTAACTCTGAAATAGCAGACTTCCCGAAATACGAGTGTGGTTTGGGACGCGGCCCGGGTAAAATTATAGCTTACGTATCCCACAGCGTCTCGGTAAGTACGAGTGTGTGTAGCGCAGCAGGAGCGAAGAAGAAGGGGAAAGTGAATGAGTGAACAATCAACTCTGTTCAAATGCGCTCACACACACACACACACACACACACACACACACACACATACACACACACATATAGATGAATGGTTCTTTAGAAGTGCTATTTCTTTTGACACTGATTGACTAGCTTACATTGACTGCGCCTGCTTTCACTCTGTAACAGCTCCATTCTGTCGCTCCCTCCCTCCCTCTCAGCTCTTCACTCATCCGCTCATGCTAACACTTCCCATATCACTCAATCTTACACTCCATCTCTCACATCAAGCAGCTAATAATATACAGAGGAGACTAATGCTACGCTAAAGCTACATTTTGTGCGTACGGCGTACGATTCGGCACTTTCAGCAACGATAAATCACTACAAACCTTGTTAACGTCCTGAGATTTGTCAAGGAACCAAATGAGATGAGGATTGAAGTTTATTTTCTGTCTCCGGGCTCCAGACAGAAAGAACATTGAATGTAATTATTATTCTAGTTTGTGTTAGTCTTGTAGCATTTATTTTGTGCAAACGCTAATATTTCTGTCAAAGCAAAAAAAAAAAAAAAAAAAAAAAAAGATGCTTTCCCCTTCGGAAAGCGTTAGATTGTGTTTGCTTTAATCAACAAAGTGACGAATAGGCCGTTATCGTGAAAATTAGCGTGCTGGCTAAAAAGGCAAGCGATAAATTCAGACCATACGATAAATTCAGGGCACAGCTAGCGGCTAGCGTAAAAGCCCCATGATCCTGGAGCTCTTCGGGGAATCAGAGCAAGGCTTCAGCTTCATCTTTTAATAAGTTTGACCTTTTAGTGCATCAGTTCATTAGCCGTTTCGGAAATCCGAGCTGTCAGTGATGAAACGGTGCAAGCTGTGTGGAATATCAAAGTGCATTTGAGGGAAGAATTATTAAAAAAAAAAAAGTCAAGTCGAGGTGGCTAATATGGCTAATAACACATCAGTACGGCGCTAATAAGACCGACTGTGTGTCGCTATGGCGCTAAAAAGTGGCGATATCGATCGGCTTTACCTAATCTTGGCACAAAAGTGCATCTATTTGTCAGTATGCAGCGATCATGACCAATATCAAGCTAATATATCTATATTTACTGTTGCATAAGTTTTCACACCCCTTGAACTTTTCCACATTTCGTACTGGAAATGAAATGGACTTAATTGGGATTATACATCACAAATCCACACAAAATTGCCCATGATATTTAATGGAAGGGAGGAAAATCAATATAGTTTGCAAGATTATTTACAAATTAAAAAATGTCAAAGTTGCACAAGCACTTCAAGAACATTCCTAAACAAACAGCATCATGAAACAGCCCTAGGAACAATCAAAACAAGTCCAAGACAGAGTTCAGGAAAAGGATCAATCAGAAGTTAGTTACAGTTACAGAGTACCATTAAATATCAATTGGAACCAGAGTACCATTAAATGTATTATAAAAAGAACGGAAAGAATACAATTGCGATTCTGCCTAGAGGAGACCATCCACCAAACTCCAGTGACTGGTTAAAGAGGGGATTAGTCAGAGAAGCAACCTAGAGTTCAGTGGTAACAGCCTGGACTTGAGCTTGCCAGAAGGTGTGTTGGAGACTTAGCAAACGTGAAAGAAGTTCTCTGGTCTGATGAAACCAAAACTGAACTTGGCACAAAGTGCAACGTTTGGCGGAAACCCAACACTGCTCATCACCCTGCTAACAACATCCCTACAGTGAAGCATGGTGGTGGTAGCATCATGTTAAGAGTTATCCTTTTCCACAAAATCTGGGGCGAATACTTATGCAAGATACCGTATGCTAATATGGCTAATAATGTAAAGATTTTACATTAACATTGGCATATAGTTGCAGATAATATGGCTAATATTCTCTATATGAGGATAAATGAGTTTATAGCATATCCATATGGTGTTAATATAAATAATAGTGTCTTTGTTGAGCTAATATAGACGAATGTATGTCTCTGTTGGTCATTTTAGCACCAAAATAATGTCTCTATGTAGTGCTGTTATGACTAATATGACTTGTGCTGTTTAGTCAATATAGAGAGAACAGTAAAGGACCTTATAAGAGTAATATGTCTCAATAAGGAGACAATTTGTATTTATATTCATAACCGCCTCACAAAACTGAAGATAAAGCCATACTCAATAGGAAATATTTAAACAGTAATATCTGGTAATGTTTATAAGCTTAGATTAACGGTCAGGATTAGCATTCGTAGCTTAAATAACAATTCCTAATGGTTATGTTAGTCACCATACAGACAAATTTTCGATCATATTAGCTCATTAACCCCATACGGATATGTTATTATTCATATACAGGCTTTTAGAAATATTAGCTGCTATGTACTTGCCAAATATTAGCTTGAAATCCTTACACTATTATCCTTATTAGCATGACAGACACACTAATATGCAGTCACATTATTGTCCATTTTAGCATGACAAAGACATAAGATTGTCAGTATTAGCAAACTATAGCCATTCATAACTTCTACAATTCAGATCAATGTTAGACACACTGTTGTCCATATTAGCATGATATAGACACAATATTGACCATATTAGCATGATAGACACATTATTGTCCAAATTAGCAAGATACAGACACACTATTGACCTTATTAGCCTGATATAGACACAATATTGACCATATTAGCATTACATAGACACACTATTGACTGTAGTAGCATGATATAAACAAACTGTTGTCCGTATTAGCATGATATAGACACAACACTGTCTGTATTAGCACGCTATAGCCATTCATAATTTCTATTATTCATATTAGCATGTTAAAGCACAATTTTTGTAATAATACAGATACACTGCAGTCCATATTAGCAAGACAAACACAATATTGTCTGTATTAGCATGATATAGCCATTCATAACTTCTATTATACATATTAGCATGATGTAGACACACTATTGAGCACATTAGCAAGACATAGACACAGTATTGTCTGTATTTGCATGAAACTTCTGCCAAGAAGTGCCCCTGTATTGTAAGAAGACAAAGATGAGCTATAATAAGGATATAACGCTAATGTTCTTACATCAAGCATTTTGAGTCTTAGCTCAATAATTGTCATTCTGTGGCTTATCAATTTAAAGGCACTTTCTACCGTAAAATAAAGTCCGTTACGCCATTAAGCACGACTCATCCCAGCCTCATTGGTCTCGTCGATTAGGAACTAATTTCCTCACTTCCCGCTCGCCCATGTGTTTGATTCCTTGAACCTAATTGTTTTGAGGGAATAATGCGTGAACGCAAACGAACGAGATGTTATTAAAAAATAATCCACAAATCGTAGCTCAGCGCAAAACCCGTAACTAAACACAGAAGCGGTCTGGTTTAAAGTTCGAGGCTGGATGAGGCTGTGCTAGAGGAAATGACTTACTAGCTAATACTGAAAAAAAAAAGTCAGCTATACTGCGATGGTTTTAAAGTTTCAGCGGAGGAAAAGTCTGCTTTTATTCCATTTCTTGTACCCTCTAGGCATGTTGGAGATAATAAATAATTAGAAGGAAAAATTCTCCACACTGAAGTTTGAAGTTTGAGGATAATTAGGCCGTGGAAGTTTCTCGCACTTTCTGAGCAAAGTTGCAGAAGAAGAGCTTGTCGCATATATTATGTAACACACTCGTATTATGCACAATACACACAGTACATGTTATGTACATTATTGTGCTATTTTTCAATAAGCGTGTCTTTAGCTGTTATAGGCTACACGGACAATAAAAAGTCTATAATATAAGTCTATAATCAAGACAAGTGTCACTTCAACATTGGGATATTTGAATGAAATGTGAGGAATGCCACGACGATCTATAAAACAAATACAGTGCAACGGAGATTCGGATAATTTTAAATTTCTCACGCCGTTAAAATACAGATCGCAAATCTGCAAAATACGCAGAAATGCGCATGTGAACGTGCTGAACACTGGCAGGGTGACACACACACACACAAACAAACAAGTTTGTCACATGGACTAGATAAAACCTACTTACATCAGAGAGCCAGATGTACGTACGTCAGGAAGTTCTTATTAACTAAAGATGTGGAGAGCATTACAACAGCTAATATGCCATTTGATTACTAATTGTTTTCCATGAAAAGGCTGCTGTGTACTAAATACTTCCTGTAAAAGTGTGCAATTAAATTGTACTCCATGTTTATTGTGGTCGACTTTTGGAAAATTGGTCCAGGCAAACGTCAAGTGTTCATGATGTACGTGCTATGACCTGGGTTACCAGATCTACATGAAAAAAGCAGCGCAGTTGAAAAGCAGTAAAAAAAGACACAATTTGCCTAAATAGTTCTTTTCACCAAGGTCCTAAAATGGCCTTGGATTATCACACACACAAAAATAATCTATGAGAATGAATAACAAAAAAACCCCACAGTAGAACAGTCTGTAGAACGAAACAGTAGAAGAGGTTGTTCTAAAGTACGTATCTAAATCCTGCAGGAAAACCACGTAACTAGAAACACTGCCTATACAGCTCAGAGCAACACGGTATGCTGCTAATTTACACCCGGGTTTGGGAGGCAGACAAAATTACACACACACACACACATACACACACATACACACACATACACACACATACACACACATACACACACATACATACACATACATACACACACATACACGGCTGCTGCTAACTGCACATTCAGGCTCATATGCTAATTTTGTACTCAACATGCAAGGGTTTTATTGCACATAATGAATTACGTGGCTGAAAAACAATTTCGTTTAATGTTGTGGAATGTCTGCAAAACGAGTTATTTCATGTTATCACTTATGTTATAGCAGCTATAAACAATCATTCCCTCTCTTGTTTCTCTTTCTTGAAGTTAATAAGTCAAAAAAAAAGAACAAAACTTGAAATTAGTAAAGAAAACTTGTAATAAAAAAAAAACAAATAAACAAACAAACAAACAAAAAAAAAGGCAGCATGTCATGTTACCATAAAATCGCGCAAAAAAACCCAAAAACATAAATTCTTAGCAAGATAAAATATCTTAAATGGAGTCATATTCATCTAGTATTTTCTATTATAAGATTATACTAAACCAAATATAAGATTATTAAACATATTGCTAGACTATTTTTTTTTTTAACTAATTTCAAGTTTTGTTCTATTGGCAGCTAATTTTGCGACTTTTATTTCTACAAAGAAACAAATGATCTGACAATAGAATAAGAAAATTTCAAGCATGAAATGAGTAAAAATAAAATAAAAAATCTGATAAAAACAAGCTAAAACATTTAAAAACAAGCTGAATAATCTGATATTTGATTAATAATAATCTCATAAGAAATATTAGATACATTTTCAAGATATTTTCTCTATATATCTATTTTGCAGTGAATATAATATTAACATTATGGCTAAAATGGTAGTTTTTTTTTTTTTAAATACCAAAATACAACTTTTAAATAATGTAAATAATCTCAAAACCCAAATCTCAACATCTGCAACTGCTTTATTCACAAAATGTATTACTGCATCAGCTAAGGAACAAACCATAATTTTTTCCCCGAACGGTTTTATTTATTCCACATATACTTGTAATGATGTGGTATAAATCAATTAAAGAATGAGATCATAGTTTTTATCTGTTTATAGTTACATTTGATGTTGTGGAACATCCATGGGACAAGTTGTTCCCTCACCAGCCTCTCTGCTCTTGAAGATAATTAAAAAAAAAAAAACTAGCTTGTCATATTACCAGGAAATTCAAAGCGTAAACTCCTCTGTCCTGAAAACTTACTGAAGTTACAAAGTGCTGACACTGGAGACTCCTTCCATAAATGCTAAATAAACGTCTCCTTACCATATAGGTAAGGTACCATATAGTCCCTGTATAGGTTGTTACCATAGAAAAGATAACGTATCAGAACAATACGTAGTGCGTAATTATAAAAAATGAATCAATACCTTCTGACCAATCAGGTTCGAGAATTTAACAGCACTCCGATGTCATAATAATTAAGCAAACAAGCATTTTTGTAATATTGAAACCCCCCATGCATACAGTAGTGTCCAATATTTGTAATTATGTGTTTTTGTGTATCACAGATTAGCTAAAGAAAGTAAAACGTCCGATTAACTGTGATGAAATAAAAAAAAAAAAAGGATGAAATTAAAGACAGCTCTTTTTTTTTTAGCAGCACACTTTCCCATTACAATGATCTGAGCTCTTTCTCCTCAATTCTTTTCCTCTTTTCGGTCTCCCTTTATCAGTTACGCAGCATGCACCACAAAGCCGGCCTACGAGATTTCTAAAACCGGATCTGCTTCAGAAACTTGATCTCTCTCTTTTCTCTGTCTCTCTCTCCCTCCATACATCCCTTTCTCTTTGGCTTCCGAACACGTTTCTGTCTCCTAGCTCTTGTCTTTCATTTGCAAAATCCAGTCTGTAACATTATACATCTACCCCTCTCCCTTTCTTTCTTTCTCTCTCACACACACACACACACACACACACACAGTGTTGCTGGCAAACGGCAGTGCATTTTCCAGACTCTTCCATAAATATAGGGCATGTGCCACAAGCCGCCTTGGAGGACTGAATCAGCAAGCGATGGACGGGATGTGGTCTCTGTGTGTGTGTGTGTGTGTGTGTGTGTGTGTGTGTGTGTCTTTTAATGACTAGGTAGTAGAGAACACCTACAATTTATGTACTCCTGATTTGTTTATCTAGCTAATGGCCTTTCGTGGCTAATTCAAGTAAATGACATCATTAGCACGTTGGGACATGACAGGAAGCAGTAATTTGCTTAATGGACTAACCACTACAACAGCCTTTTGGCAAACATTGCTCTTAGCTTAGAACCACTGAACAACTATTAGCAAGTCAATAGTCACGATAGTATCCGTGTTATTTTACTTAAATGCTGTTTGTTTAGGATCGGTTACGGTTTACACGCTGGGAATTTGACGGCTCGCTAGTTAGCTTGCTCGTTTGATGATTAGCAGAACTTCTTATCAGTTACAGATTTGAAAGGAGTGGGATTGACATTGTCACGGTATGATAACCTACTCTAAAAATATCACGATTTCATGATATCATGGTTTTAATCAGCCATTTAAAAGACACACAACCCAGTGGTGTCTTTGTGGAATAAGATTTCCATACTATATAATCATTACATTTCCATATAGTAATTATGATCAATGTGTACGGTATAAGTGATCTATGTATAAATCACAGAAATGGGCGTGTCTTTATGATGTACTCACAAAAATTCCACATGTACTACGTGCACTTCGGTAGAATACTTGACCTTTGTTAGAAGCACTTGTTGTAGGGGGCGTGGCTTACTCATTAGTAGGTCACATGACCATAACATGTATGTAGGCCGACCTCGATAACATATCTAAAACCCCTTCCTGGAAAACACTTCCTGGAGTGTCGTTACGTTACGTTAAAAGAAAAACCTCTTTTCCCACAGGATCTGACAGAATTGTTACCGAAAGATATTTTTTTTCAGATTGACATTTTTCATAAAATTTTCAGTATTTATCACTTTATCATTATGAGATGAAATTGAGAGCAGATGCGAGGAAAAGCATTGCGCAGAGCCAAAAAAAAGGAAAAAGAAAAAT
>CM040467.1:2543681-2559359 GCA_022758105.1 Pangasianodon gigas
GATTTGCGGGGGGAGCAGGTTGGTTGTTCACGCGCTGATGTTCGAGCGCGAGCAGAGCGCAACCTACCGGACGCGCGCGGAGACTCCGATGCGTACCGCGCGCAGTGTGCGCGCGCGCGCGCTCGACAGAGCTCAGTCGCGTCCCTCCGTGGGTCTCGCGCTTCAGGCGCGCGTGCTGAGAGAGATCCAAACGCCAGGAAATAATAATAATAATAATAGGAAAATAATGTGCAAGAAAGAGAGAAAAGAGGGAGGAAGGTGGGATAAGGGACAGAGAGAAACAAACAGAAAACGGTGTGTTTTTGAAAGGAGGAATTGGTGGAAAGATAGAAAGACTTAAAAAAAACAAAAAAAACCCCCAGATCTTTTCAACTTTTAGTTACTGATTTTTCTTCTTCCACTCAGTTATTCATCTTGAGTAAGCACTTTATCCTGATAAGAGTCATGGTATCCCGGGAACGCTGGGAGCAAGGTCGGAATACACCCTGGATAGGATGCCAGTCCATCACAGGGCACCATGAGTGTGCGTGCACACACACACACACACACACACACACACACACACACTCTTTTACACACTCATTCACACCTAGGGGCAATTTAGCACAACCAATCCACCTAGTGGTATGTTTTGGGAGATGGGAAGAAACCGGAGAACCCAGAGAAAACAGGAAGAGCACACAAAATTCCGCACGGACAGTAACCCGAGCTCAGGATCGAAACGGGACCCCGGGAGCTGTGAGGCAGCAATGTGACCTGCTGTACCACCACGCTTCTTCCAGAAAATAAAATTCATTGACACTTGCTACAAGCAGGGGCGGATTTAGCACTAGGCAAAGGTAGGCAGGTAGGTAGGCCTTGGGTCCCCAGAAGCCAAGGGCCCCCTAAAAATGCAAATTACGTATATTTTTATTTATTAATGCTAAATAACATTGCTGAAAATTTAAATATCGATGTTAATCGAATAGGTCCCCATTCCTATATTTTAGGGCCCCAAATCACTAAATCTGCCTCTGGCTACAAGATATGGACCATACACACACACACACACACACACACCCCTTCTAATTTTTTTTCTAAATTCGTAGCTAATCGCATCACGTCTACTGACAATGTACTAACTGACACTTTCAACGTTTACATGAAGAATGAAAATAACGCTTTACAAAGACACATTTGCGTCCATTCTGGATTCTAGCGGTGTCACTCTGACACGTTCGCATTCACAATTTAAGTCGTGCTCTAAATCTAATTCTGATTTTTAGCAAGACACTTACAGTTCCCCTGAATGAAGCTGTACCTGTTCACCGTCTTACCCAGGGACGGATTAGTAATGCTGCTTTCGACTACAGATCGTAACTAAGAATTCCCGACCAAAGAAAATGCCCCCTATTCGTAGTGATGCGAAATCAACATGACATGACATGCTGCGTTCGACTTCCTTCAGAATGACGTGCGTTCGAGATACAAAGCGGGAAAAAAACATGGACAAACACTCAACTCTGTGTGTCTTTTGTTAGCAACCAGCTAGCGAGAAATGGTAGCTAGAGGGATCTAGGGAAGAGGGGCGTTGAAGGAAAAAAAAAAAGAGAGAAAAAAAGATCCAAAGAAAAGAAAAAAGTGAGCATCAATAGAATAAGAGATAGGAAATGAAAAAGAATAGGAAAAGAAGAAGGAAAAAAAGAGGACAGACATGTCCACATGGCCCTGTCTGCAGAAGAAGGCTTTCGATTCGGCGTCTGTGGCGTGCGACATCAGCAGCAGCAGGTTCCTGTTCAACACTTTTCTCCTGAGCGCAGGAGTACCACGAGACATCTGTTCATTACTTATACACACACACACACACACACACACACGTGTGCACACACACACACACGCACACACACACACGCACACACACATACACGCACACACACGCACGCACGCACAAACACACTTTATGACTGAGCACAGTGTGTGCTTGCGTGTGTGAGAAAGAAAGCTGGAAGCTAAATAAAGACTCCGAGGGAACTTATTACTCTGGTTTCTCCCAGATGCCTACAGAAAGCATATTTCATATTTTATGCTGTCATTATTGTTGTTTATAATGTCATATTTCACAGTTATGATAATGGAGACTCGAGGTTCAGTCCCGAAACAAAACACAAGGAGCAAAAGCAACACAAGTGACAGCACCGCTATCGATCCGTCAAAAGGAATCGTACGTTAAAAAAAAAAAAAAAAAAAAAACAACGATTCCATGATCAGATGTAAAAATCCAACGATGAACCATAACATGCTGCGCTGATTAGAAGCTACAGTGTCGGATGAATGCCTACGATGTTGCGTACATACGATACCATACGATAACTCCTATGGTGCTAAAACATGCTAATTTACGTGCGCAAAAAGTGGGCGTGTTGCAGCTGATTTACAAATAACGGGCCTATTTATCAAGCTGGATACTAACGAATTATATTGTAAATCCTTCGCAGGAGCATTTACGCAAGATATGAGGCATTTATGAAAATCCAGTTGGTTCAGAAAAATATTCATATCCTAAAAATGTACACACTAACGTAAACATTAGTTGATTGGTTTCAAAATCGTATAATTGGTGACTGCATTGTTTTTTTTTTGGTTTTGTTTTTTTAAAATACGGACTAGCATATCATTTATTTATTTTAATGCCATGCACAAAGTTAGAGAAAATTTTACAAAAATCAGTTAACTAGTTAACTATTAACGAAAAAAAGCAAACCTACACAAATCCATGAATTAAGACAAATAAATATTGTTGTGTGAACATGCAGTGAATATCTACTACGAAACTTTACCGCTGTATTATTAAGTCGTCATTTTAATAAACTTTCTGCTCATTTTGAGATACCGAGACATAATTTTGTTAAACATTTTCATTATTTAAAATTTAGTTTTGTTTACAATTGCTGGAAATTGCCGTTTCGGAAATAACCTTCACGCTGCAGTAAATTGTGTTGCTTGATGCTAACTTAAGCTACTTGCATTGACTCCGCTCTGTATTTTTCATTTTAGTTAGAAACACCCCAAAATGGCCATTAAAACGTGCAAATCGGATAACGCATGCTAATTTGCTTGGCACGATCCACTATCAAGCTTGCACGTGTTTTTAGGCACACGTTAGTAAATGAAAACTAACAATGCCGCGTTAATATTCTACTGTGTCAAATTAACACCATCACTGATGAATTAACACCTTCAAATGTTTCAATAACACCTACAGTGACGAATTAAATCTACAGTTCTGAAGAAACTCCTGAATTGTTTTTTTTCCTGGAACACTATAAAAAGTTCGTTCTCTCAGCAGAAGTTAATTAAAACAATGATTATTATATTTGAACTAAACCTACTGTCATTGATATTTGAAAGACCTGTAATACTAAAGGACCAATCAGAGCTCAGATTTAACAGGCTGTAATATTAACGGACCAATCAGAGCTCATCTTTAATAGAGTGTAATATTAATGGACTAATCAGAGCTCTGATTTAACAGGCTGGAATATTAATGAGCCAATCAGGGCTTGTGTTCAACAGTATAAATTTGAATGGACCAATCAGTGCTCGTCATTAAGTCTGTAATGTTAACAGACTAATCGGAGCTCGGATTTAACAGTGTGTGATATTGACAAACCAATCGGAGCTCATCTTTAGCAGGATGTAATAATAAGAGACCAGAGTTCATGTTTAAGAGTCTGTAAGATTAATGGACCAATCACGTAAGCGATTGTAACAACTGATTGTATTACAGGATGACATCAGAGATCTGATCATTATTTCCAAGCAGTGGTCTAGAACTGTGTGCATTTGTGGTGTGTGTGTGTGTGTGTGTGTGTGTGTGTGTGTGTGTGTCATGAGCAGTTATGCATAGAGAGCACTGCAGTACTCTAAACAGCATGCCTTGTTTATATTCTGACGGTCGGTGTGTGTGTGTGTGTGTGTGTCGGCCTGACAGCCTCGTTCTTTCAATAACATTCTGAGCATGTTTGAAGTCTGTGCCACATTTCATCTAACACTCATGTGAATGCACAAACGCACGTGTGCTCACACACACACACACACACACACACACACACACACACACAGAGACCAATCAGGTTTTATTCTTGGGGTCTCATTGAATTTGTGTGTTCAGCATTTGCTGAGCAGCATACATATCAGATGCACATACATCAGACTACGTTTCCGTCCCAAACCGCATATTAGCGTGCTAAGTAGGATGTCAGAATAGCACACTGCTTCTGTTTGGCACATTCTGTCACTCACAAGATTCTGTTATTTTTCAACAGGACATTCATAATTTCTGATCCTTGAGACGTGGCACGCGCACACACATACATGTTTTTACTATCCTTGTGAGGACCTTCCATTGACATAATGATTACTGTAGCTAATTAATGCTATGCTAAACTGAAATATAACCCCGACCTTCACCCCAGCAACCAAGAGGAAACCTTTTTTTAGTTTAGCCTTTGTTAGGCTTTTTTAGTTTTCTAAATAAAAGCTGCAGTTTTTTTGTGGGGACCAGCCAAATGTCCCCACAAGGTCAAACCTGCCATATATTCCTATTATTGTGGGGACGCATGCACGCATATGCACACGCACACGCATACACGCACAGTCTGTCAGGTAATCCTATTTTACAGTGACATTAGGTCCTCACAAAGCACAAGAAACCTTAAAACCTGGCCAAGCGGCTTTTATGTTATGTTCAAATTTTGGATCAGACTAGACAATCGATGCAGGTTGTGACCTCAGTATTAATAAATCACACGCACACTCTCTCTCTCTCACACACACACACAGTCAGGTATTCCTACTTTATGGGGACATATGGTCCTCATAAAAAATGAAAAACCTGAAACCTGATTGTTTTCTGGCCAGACTGCTTTTGCTATGTTAGATTTTTGGGTTGGACCAGACAATCAATGCAGGTTGTGACCTTGTTGATTTATAAATCTCACACACACACACACACACACAGTCGAGACCTTGTACTTGTGTTATTCATTTATCTTTGCAAACACAGTTTATATACAAAGCTTATGATAAATGGGGTCAATTACAGTATGTGTGTATTGTAGAGGGATACATAGAGAATGAACACCTTATGTTTCCAATGTTTTATGTAAGGAATAAAGGCGTTCTTGTCATCTCATAGATCACTAACTAGTGGAGCTGAGTATCTGCCCTGACTCATCGCAACTGCATCGTAAAACTGCATTACATTCAGGGACTTTCAGTCCAGCATTTGCAACAATGTCTCTGGATTTCTCATTAATATGATGCTAGAAAATGATGAGCGAGAAAAGTAGCTCTTGTTCTTTTTTTTTTTTTTTTTTTTTCCAGGAACTAACCTTGAAACCAGACCAGTGAGATAATTTTCACACCATTTTAACTGCACGAACAATAAGTGCCCCCCTGTGACGTCAGTGTGACACACAACTGCAAACTTCTCACTGGAATAATTAAAATACAGCACCAAGAAAAAAAATAGCACCAAAATCACATGTTAAACACATCGCAAACATTTAAATACAAACATATTTAATGTGTTTCATTAAGGCCTAACTATTCAGTGCTTTATTAAAGCTAGGTGTAAATTAGTTAAGTGTATAGGTAAGACTCAGTGATAGTGATGGTGCCACCTGTAAGAAAAATACCTCAGACAATCAAGAGCTCTGCCTTTTCCAATTAATTATGATAATTAATGAATCAGAAATATTTGTTATTGAACTTACACATATTCGGTAGATCTAATTTTAGCTTCAAACCTTGTAAAAATAAAAAAGGAGAAAATATAGTATGTATGTAAAGAGTGTACAAAGAATATACAGTGGGATCCAAAAGTTTAATGCTTCTCATAAAATTTTTTAAAATTTTATAATCAGCATTAACTTGAAAAGTGAAAAGTAGAATCTTATATATTTACCTGAATTTCAGAATTTCATAGTAATTACTATGTCGGGCTAGCATGGTCTCCATAAGTTTGTGTAAAACCTGACGATCTGTGTTTGATTAAATCCATTGGCACGTCGTCTGGTCACATGCTTCAATGGAACGGATGAGACTGAAGGAAAATCTGACCTTTTGTACAAAGAAGTTAACATGGACAGTGCCACAAATTTGTTTACATTTAAATTGTAACCTAAAAATAGTAAAGAATCTTAATATTGAATATTCAAGAATGTTGAACATTTCCATTCTTTGTTTTGAATTTTTCAAAATTCTAAAAATTCTGTTTATTTCCAGAGTTTCAATGTGGCCTCAGGACCTCTAGACCTCACTGTAGACATATATACCTGACATAACAATACATATAACACACAAAAATATATACTTAATAGACATTAATATTATACACGATGCATCATATCAGAACGCTTCTTCTACACTGATTTTATTTTTTTAACTTTAATCCTCCAGAGGATGTGAGGTCATAGCTCAAAACCCACTCTGCAAGACGATCTCTAACATACCCTGGTGTGAATCTATTAAAAGCTTCATAAACCAGCCAAAAAAAACGTAAAATCAATTCGAAAATCAATCGCAGTCGACGCGGTTCAGAAGGCTGTATGAGAGATCTTGCTTTTCTTTGGTTTGGTTTCAAGGCTCCAGTTAATATCGGTCCGTGCCAGTTTTTTTTTTTTTTTTTATCTGTCAAGCAGCTTTTTTTTTTTTTCCCACTCTGTGTTCGTATAGAGCTGAACGGTTTTCTTTGAACTTGGTTGTGTGGGTCTCTTGCTCTCGTTTACCACCTTCAAAGATGTTTCAGAAAAGTTCTCATATTTAGAGGTTAAAGCAAATTCAATACCGATTTTTTTTTTTCAAAGCAGAACATATTTTGAAAAAAAAAAAAAAAAAAAAAAAGTACAAGACTATATCTTTTATGAGGAATAAAATATCAGTAATATCTTTTGTATATATTGTATTGTTGTGTAATTGTTGCGTATTTCCGTGTTTTATGTACAAGCCTGACTGGACAATCATACAGGAAAACTGGGGCTAATAGTGTGAAGTGCGCACTTCTCTCATCAAAGTACAGTTATCAGGGAAATCTGAAGAGCATTTCACTACTTACACGCTCTCTCGCTCTCTCCATCACTAATTCAAATTAATTAACTTTAACTCGTTGCAATGCGCTTTCTCTACATCAGTGCAATAGATTAGTGGAAAATCTAATTTACACAGTTTCCCCCTCAACCCAAGTGCACTACTAAGGCTGCCTACTGAAGGCAGAAAGGCATTGAGACATGTTTGTGGTTCCTTCATCTGAATGATTTTTGAAAGCAGTATTATTTCCTCTGTTAATGTCCCATAATCTGGTGTGTTAAAATCGCATCAAAAAACTGAGAAGCTAATGTATAAATATAACTTATCTGTAATTAATTTGACTCAAGGTTTTATTTCTGATGAATATTTGTTTTTATTTTCCCCAAAAACCTAACAGCCTAACAGACTTTTGGGATTAGCACCAGCTAGCTAGGTTTGAGAACAAGGCGAAGGAAAACGAAAGAAATATTCCTTATTGACTTTCACAAAACAAACAAACGTTGATGCCATAGCCATAGCTATGAAACCTATATAGCTATGAAACCTTGATGCCGTAGTTATTCGATTCCGAATCTCACCGCCTGCTGCACTACACACATGGGCCGCAGCGCAACCTGTCTGTCAGTACAACGCATTTTACTATGTGGATTTCCCTGCATACACAGACCACAAACAATCTTTTCAGAACTGATAAGATGGAGTTTTGTGGAAACAATCACAAGACCACAAAGCTGCTATATAACACTCCAGGTTACTAGACACAGTCGTCATGATGGACGCAACAGTAGCGGACAGCACCTGCACGCTAGAGAACCTGTGTGTGTGTGGCGTGTGTGTGTGGTCTAGACTCATTGAGCAAATGAAACAGCATGCCCTTCTGCTGTCCATTTACAATGCCAAGGCCGGCATTTCCAAACACACACACACACACACACACACACACACACACACACCACATCTCACACACACAGTGGCACAGAGATGGGAGCGGCAGCACTGACTAATGAGGTCACAGTGTTATGCTCTCAGACAAGGAGTTGAAAACCACACACACACACACACACACACACACACACCTATCCGGACATGAAGCACCTGCAGGGGATTTTCTCCGGGATTCCCTCTGAGTCTTTCTCAATCTTTTTCCTCTCACTATCTATTCTCATCCCCCATATTGCTTCTCGCATCTTCCTTCACACTCCTCTTTTCTCCCCTCCCCCACTTCTCTCTCTCTCTCTCTCTCTCTCTCGCTCTCTCTCGCTCTCTCTCGCTCTCTCTCGCTCTCCTTCTCTCACACACACACTTCTCACACCATGCGTGTGTTAATATCTATCAGCCTCCTTAACCTCCACTCTCCCCCCATTCCCCTCCCCATCTCTCTCACTCTATCCCTCTCTCTCCTCATTGGCATTCTCACACACTCAGCTTCCTTGAATCCTCATGGGAAATATCGCACTTACCTGCTCCTGAGGAATTGTGGGTAATGGTACACTCATTTCCCTCCCAAATACCTCCCATCTCTAAGTGTGTGTGTGTGTGTGTGTGTGGGGTGAGCTTCCTTGGCAAGGAGCAAAACATCGTTAGAATAATCTTGCTTTAAAACACCAAAGCGTGCACACACACACACACACACAATCATTCATGAAGTGCTCCCTTTGATTATGAGCACATAACCATAATGCATAATGATAGTGTGTGTTGGATGGAATATATGGCTAGGAATATCTGACAGTTTTGACCTTGTGGGGACATTTGCCTGGTCCCCACAAGGAACAAACAAACAAACAAAAAAAAAAATCAGCAGCTTTTATTTAAAAAAATAAATTAAAAGAGCCAAAATTTTCTTTGATTATTCCGGTTAAGGTTATAGTTAGGTTTGGGTCTGGCATAGCATTAATAAGCTATATTAATAATTATCTCCCAGGTCCTCACAATGATAGCAAGACACCACGTGTGTGTGTGTGTGTGTTTTGTATTCGTCTACATTCATATTGTCCTACTAAAGCATTCTGTTCAATATTTTCCCCTAATAGGACAGACAAGTCATCAATTGTAATCCAAAATGTGAAATATTTGCACTCAAAAAGGAGAATTTCCACAGAAGGAACTTCAAGAATAGACCACGGTTATTCAACTCAAATTTGTGAAGGTCAGTTATGTAAAATTTCTCGCTTACAAAAGTCTGGATAAGTGACTAACATGACTGAATAGTGATAACAATTACCTTTTAATGCTTAACCATCAACCATTAATCTATGGCTATGAATAAGAACTTGAAGTGGCTATTTTTATTTCATAGTGGCGATTCACGTTACAGCAGGAATGCGTTAGGTCCATTTCAGACTGAGAAAGCTCTTATGCTCAATTCCACTGGAACCTTTTTAGGAACCTTATATTTGTTTGCACCACAGGAAACTTTTAGGAACTTTAGGGACATTTCCAATGCAGGAATGTTAAGTGAATTTTCACTGTGGGAACCTTTTCAAGAACTTCAGTTGTGCTTGTACCAGTGGGAACGTTTCAAGAACATTTCTACCGGAGGAACCTCTTGAGCAATGTTACGGCAGAGAAACCTCTTCAGGAACGTTACGTGTTCTTCCACCACATGATGTTTTTAGGAAATTTAGCTACTTTTCCAATGCAAGAACCGTTTCAGGAATGTTAAGGAACATTTTAATAGTTAGTTTTCCAGTCCATTTCCAGTCCAGAAATCTTATGTGTTTTCACAGCAGGAACCTTTTAGGAACTTTAGGGACATTTCCAATGCAGGAATGTTAAGTCAATTTCCACTATGAGAACCTTTTCAAGAACTTCAGTTGTCTTTGTAACAGAGGGAACTGTTCAAAACCATTTCTACCAGTGGAATCATTGAAACAATGTTTCACAGCAGGAACCCTTTCTGCAATGTTAGGTGTATTTCCACTAGAGAAATCTCTTCAGGAACCTTATGTGTATTTCCACTACAGGAACATTTTTAGGAACTTTAGAGACATTTCCAGTGCAAGAAACTTTTCAGGAAGGAAATTTTCACAGTAGGAACCTTTTCAGGAACATTAGGTGTATTTCCACATGGAAAAACACATTGAGGCACTTTATATGTTTCCACTGCATGAATTTTTTTTTTTTTTTTTTTTTTTAGGAACTTTAGGGACATTTTGAATACAGGACACTGTACAGGAATGATAAGCAAATTTCAAAAATTTGTGAGAACCTTTCCAAGAACTTCAGTTGTGTTTCTAGCAGAGGAACCTTTTGAGGAATGCTTCATAGAAGGAACTATTTCAGTAATGTTAGGTGCATTTTCATCAGAGAAACGTCTTGAGAAACCATATGTACATTTCCACTGCAGGAACCTTATCAGGAACTTTAGAGGCATTTTTAGTGGAAGTCAGGTTTTACTGTGGCAGCCTTTTCAGCAACTACCCCAGGCATGTTTCTAACAGAGGAACCTTTTCAGGAAATTTAATGGACATTTCCAGTGCAGGGAACTTCACTGTGGGAACCTTTTCAAGAACTTTAGTTGTGTTTGTACCAGAAGGAACTTTTCAGGAACATTTCTACCAGAGGAATGTTTCACCAGAGAAATCTCATAAGGAACCTTATGTGTAGTTCCACTGCAGGAAATTGTTTAGGCACCTTATATGCGTTTGCATGGCAGGAACCTTTTCAGGAACTTTAGGTGCATTTCCAATGCAGGAAACCTTTCAGGAATATTAATCCACTTTTTTTTTTTTTTTTAATACTGTGAGAACCTTTTCAAGAACTTCAGGCACATTTTTCAGAAGGTACATTTGCACCAGAGGAACCTTTTCCAGAACTTTAGGCACCTTTCCGTATATTAAGGCAGATAAATGGCTGTCTGGAACAAACCAACCAGAACTCCTCATTAATTTCCGACAAATTACAAAAAGCAGACATTTTAATGAACAATGGATTTTCTGTAGCTTTTAAAGCAGCCGGAGGGAAATGGCTCAAAGTTAACAGTTCAGATCAATCCACTCTTATTTCTTTCATTCATCTTTCTTCTCTCTCTTTCACTTCCTCTCAGCTGTCATCTATCTTGCTACAGTAACACTGAGCACATGCTGTAAGGCCACTTTACCCATAATTCCATGCTTGGAAATGCTCCAGAGTCGACGACACACGCTGAGCCGTAATGGCTGGTGTGTGTGAGAGACGTCGTTTAGAGAAAGTTAGAGATGATTATATGTTTAACCACAGTAGGAGCAAAAGATGACAATGAGTTTGTGCGTGCGCTCACACACACACACACACACACACACTCTCCCACTGGGTTAACAAAGGGAAATGGGAGCAGGACTCAGAGGAGTGATTCTGTTCAATCCATCACACACCACTCACATATCATCACCTCCTACCACACTGTGTGTGTTAGAGAGAAAGAAAGAGTAGCATGGATGGAGGGAGCGATAGAAAAGAAGGAAAAGACAACAGAGAAACATGCTATTAATAAAAAAAAGAGGCTGGGCATAGTGGTGTGGAAGGGGAGAAATAAAAGAGAAGAGTAAGAAAAATAGCAAGGAGCACGAATAAGTGATGGAATGAAAAGAAGAGTAAGAACAGAATAATAAAAAGAACGAGTGTACACTATGAACAGGAAAAGGGTGTGGATAAGGGTGAGATGAATGGAGTAGGGTATGAAACAGAACGAAGAATTAAAAAATTAGGACGAGATGGATGAAGGAGAAGAGAGAGTGAGAGACAGAAAGTGAAAGCAAATGGAAAAGGTGATGGAGAGAGCGGGATGAATGGATTGAGAGAACGAGGAGAGAGAGAAAACGAGTGGCACATATGGAAATAAAAAAAGAGTGGAGAAGAGAGAAAAGGAAACGAGGGAGTGTTATGGATGGAGGGAGAGACAAAAGAAATAAAAAGAGATGGTTAGGAAAGAGTGATACAGATGGAAGATGATAGGAGTGAAAAAGGGAGAGAAAGTGGCAGGAAAGGATGATGAAGAAGAGAGAGTAAAGCAAAAAATAGTGCATGAGAAAAAAGGGAGATGAACGAGAAATAAAGGAGTGAGACAGTGAATTGAATAGGTAGAAGAAAGGTAGAAGAGATGGGAGAAAAAGAGGGAAAGAAAGAGGAGGTAGAGATGGAAGAGAAATAAAGGAAAGTGTTATAACTTGGAAAGGAGTGAAGGAAAATAAAGGAAAGGGAAAGAGGAAAAAGGGAAAGTTGAGTGATTGATTTGGATGGAGAGATAGAAGAGAAATAAAGGATAGAGAGAGAGAAGAAGGTGAAGGAAAAGGAAAGAGAGAATGAGGGGGTGTTATGAATTGGATGTGTGAAAAGAGAGAAAATGTGTGAAGAGAAAAATAAAATAAAAGAGAGGAGAAAGGGAAGAAAAGAAGGGCTGAGCGAGTGATCGGGATGGTGAGATGGAAGAGAAATAAAGAAGAGAGCAAAGGAGGAAGAGGGCAAAAAAAAGGAAAGGGGAAAGAGAACGAGGGAGTGGTGCAGATCGCCAGAGAGAAATTGAGGAAGAGGAGGGCATTATGGGAAAACTGATTGCATTAGTGGTTTTGTTAGATTCACTTTGTGGTAAGAGACAAAATGGAAGGGAATGGTGCAGCTAACACACACACACACACACACACACACACACACACACACACACACACACTGAAGGTGTTGACTATCTGAGCTCATTCCCTTCACTCAGAATTAGACCAATTTAATAAGCCAATGAAATTATGGGATATTAATGTAATTGAATCCTGGCGGGTGAGCAGCGAGTATGAAACGTGAGGAGACGTCTCTTTCTCTTACATCATTAATGATTCACATTAACAGCGTGGTCAGAGTCGCCCTGTGAGTGAGTGTGTGTGTGTGTGTGTGTGTGTGTGTGTGTGAGAGAGAGAGAGAGAGAGTGTGAGTGAGACAGAGAAAGAGACAGATAGATGGTCTTTATCAAGTCATGTGACTCAGAAAATGTAAAATCCCAAACCGGTCGTATCTCATAATTATGGCTCTGAAGCATTATCGACCATCATCATTACCCTTACACCACAGCGCTGCTGAATTCTCTAATCTGATTGGTCCATCGGTGATTATTGTTCTATAACAGCATCTCTGACATGGTGTAGTTTCTATAGTAACAGCTCATTTACAGAAACTTGCATAGTGGATGCTCCTAAACCTAATAATAAACATATTAAAAATATGATGTTATTTAGCAACGCATTAATGTTATTCCGCATTAATGTTATTCCGCATTAATGTTATTTCGTTATACAACGAAAAATGTATAACCATTGATATGGTGAAGTTTTCTTTAGCATTTATGGAAGGAGTCTCCAGTGTTAGCGCTTAGTAACAGTGTAAAGTACAGCTGTAAGTTTAAGTGTATGTATATATATATATATATATATATATATATATATATATATATACATATATATATATATACACATACATACATACATACACACACACTTTTTTTGAAAAAACAAAATTTTGTCTTATTAACTTAAAAACTTTAAGTTAATGTGACAACAGGAAGTCGTTTTTTTCAGTCGTTTCACAACATTAAGTGTAATTATAAACAGATAAGAAAGTACTGCGTGTCATTTTAAATTAACGTTAAAATTATCAATTCATTGTGTTGTAAAAAGAATAAAACGCTTCTGAATTTTCTGTTAAAGAAAAATAATCAACTACAGGGTGCTAACTGTAACTCCGCTTTGCCATCTAAGCATTTTTGAAAAGCATCAGTTAGCTCGCTAACTTATCTTTACTGGAAAACATTAGTCTCAGGTAAACATTGTTGAAAACTAATAATACGTATTGTTCAAGGACATCAACTTTATAACTACTGAAAAATAAGGAGAATATTTATTAGATTTATTAAGAATGCACAAAAAAAAAAAAAAAAAACACTGTTAAATAGCATCAGTTGGCTAGCCAAGGATTGATAATGCTCAACTTTGTAGTTTGCTAACCACTGAGTAACATCAGCTTTCCAGCTAGAAGGAATAATAATTTATGAATAAAACATATACCCTTTTGTATACTTTCAACTTATTTGAACTGCCTAACAAATCATTCTCGAGGATCAGCTAGCTAGCTGAGCACTGCTAAACACAGATTAGCTATCAGAGCATTATTGAAAAACATCAACAATCCAGCGAAATTTTACATAAAAATTTAACAAAAATTCACCCAGCTATAAAAGAATTGCTGATGAGAAGATAATGTGCTAGTCCATTACTTTTGAAGCATATTTTAAAGGACTTGCGCTAACCCCTAAACAAGCAGGGTTGAAGATCAGCTAGCCAAGAATGACTGAAAAAAAATCACAAATTTTTGTTGGAGGAAATTGGCTAGCCCAACACTGTTGAAGCATGTTAGCTTGCTAGGCAGGCATTATGGAATTTCGTAAAGTTACTAGCCAAGAACATTCTCCTGTATCATTTGTGTTTATACGTAAAGTTTACATAAAAATAGATTGATGAAAGCAAACCCATCTGTTGCTTCTGCAATCAATTTGTCTGAGCTGAAATGAAAGCTCATTTATAAGGACTGATCCATCAAAATGCTGTGTGCGTGCATGTGTGTGTGTGTGTGTGTGTGTGTGTGTGTGTGTGTGTGTGTGTAGTTTAGCCTTAAGGCATTGTCAATATAGATTAATGTCAATACTGTCTGCACTATGCCATAAAGTCTGTGGATATAAATAAATAAACTAAGCCGCTGGTACCCAAGAGCTCATGCTATGCATTTATTCTGTGTGTGTGTGTGTGTGTGTGTGTGTGTTCCACAGAAATAATCCTCCACTTCATGTCCATCACAAACAGGGGAAAAAACGTGTGCATTTACCATGATTCATGTTCCTAATGCACTATTAGGGTTTAATGTTAGTAACTGACAGGTGTGTGTGTGTGTGTGTGTGTGTCAGTAGGATGCACTGTTGAACTTCATGTCAGTCATTGGCAGGTAAATGTGTGTGAGGGTGTGTATGTGTGTTTGTGAGTGTGCTGTCAGAAGTGATGTATTGCTGTTGTCCTGAAAGCCTTGTTTTTTTCCTGCAGATGATGAGCGCTGGATGCTTTCATGCCTTTCAGAAAGAGGAGTAACGGACACACCCACAAACACACAGTTCTGCATTGCTTTCCTTGTGCGGTATTTCCAGTATCCTATATACTACGTATCTGTATTATAGTAGTTAAAAAATGCTGACATCTGCCCATGACTTTAACTTTAACCACAGTAACTCCAACATTAACCTCACTAACTCTAACCTTAACCTCAGCAACTCCAACCCTTAGCCACAGTAACACTAACCCTTAGCCACAGTAACACTAACCTTTAACCACAGTTACACTAACCTTTAACCACAGTAACACTAACCTTTAGCCACAGTTACACTAACCTTTAGCCACAGTTACACTAACCTTTAGCCACAGTAACACTAACCTTTAACCACAGTTACACTAACCTTTAACCACAGTTACACTAACCTTTAACCACAGTTACACTAACCTTTAGCCACAGTTACACTAACCTTTAGCCACAGTAACACTAACCTTTAGCCACAGTTACACTAACCTTTAACCACAGTTACACTAACCTTTAGCCACAGTTACACTA